>SKCR01054885.1:0-29436 GCA_019454045.1 Zanthoxylum bungeanum | reverse complement strand
AATGTATTAACTTCCCGAATGATTTCATACACATCCAATGTTCATAAAATCAAAATTACCAAGACATTAAAGGGCATTGTAGATTCGGCCAACATAAGGAATTTAGGGATTTTGTTCAATTCAAAATTCAATCCAATTAATTTCAAATTAACATCATCCTATATGATTCTAACTCATCCAATGAATAAAAAATCAAAAAATTCCAAATCTCCAAATGCCTTATACCATTCGCGCCAAGCTCCATCAATTGGGGAAAATTGATCCAATCATTATTTCATTAAATTGATCCAACAAACCTTAATTAAACATGTTATAAGCATACTCAAACATTCAATTCATTCAAATCATGCTCAAAACAAGTTTACCCAAATTTTAAACCCTACAAATTTCATGCTTGCAACATTAGCTCTTGATGCCATTGTTGGTTTATTCTAAGGTCCCAAGATCAAATCAAGACATGAAATAATGCGTGAATACATCAACGGAGGTAGCGGAATACTCACATTGATCGGTTATGTCGATTTGAAGACGAATCAAGGCCAAAAACGTACTGCCTTGCTCACGCCACTGCAACCAGTCCACTGCCCTGCAAAACAGAAATTTAAGTGAAGAAACGGAGCTCCTAGCTACGTCGGATGGATCCCGTCTCATGGTCGAACCTCCCTACCACCTTCGCAAGACTCGTAGTGTGCTAGCACTTGCGGTTTTCACCATGAAACCCAACCCTTGCTCCCCTAAAGTCACGCCCAAAACAAGTCAAAAACAGTTAGCAGAATGTGTTTTGGCGTGAGGAGAAGAGAGAGTTTTGAGAGAGATTGAATTGTGTGTTTTTTTTTTGAAAATGATTTACCAAAAATCAATTTATATTTATGCCATAATATTATTAATTAATAATAAAATTATGACACAAAACATGCAATGGCTTATAGTGTCAAACACTCAATTTCCATGCAATAACATTGAGTGCATTGTACACTATCTACATGCAATGCATTAGAATGACATGTGTCATGTGGGCCCCACACGTTTCCAAATGAAAGTGGGCCACGTGCACTCACGCGTTCGGGTTCGATATTTTCCGAAATACCGAGCTTACGTCGCGACGTTAATTCAATCGAATATTGCGGCTACCGAAATTATTATTTACGTCGCTAACGAATTAATTCTAAATTAACTCGTTTGCCCGAATTAAAATCTAATTTTAATTCCGCGTCGAAATCTAATTTCGTCTAATATATCGAATATATTAATACATCGATTAATTCCGAATTAATCGTTCTCTCTCTTTAGACGACATTTTATCCCGGATAAAACATCTCCGTTATTAATCCTAGATTAATTTTCTCTCTCTCTTCTTTATAATCCCAGATTATTCAAGAGTGCGAGTTGTGCGTCATCGGTGGATTATCGGGAAGCGACCCATGAGATCCCCGATAATCTGGCAGTAAATACGGTCGTCGGAGTATCCGAATCACGTACGTACCAAGTACTACGTTCTACCGATTTACGAGACAAGGTCGACTCCTAGCAAAGCACCAAGTCTTCCCAAGTTCTCCGGACATATTCATCAAAGAATATCTAGATCTGTATCAAGCGTAGTATACTAATGTATTGTGCATATCGGCCCAGTATCAGATAGTCACGTGCTAGGGCTGGGGCTGGATAAGTGTCTGCCCCGTCCGAAACACATATCGGATGTCTGGTAACTAGTCTCTATAATCGGATATTCATGACCTGGTCATAATATCACGATTGGATGCGCATCACTTAAGAGCACTAATACCGTATCCTGCGTGACATCATCTCCATTATGACTGGAGTGACACTTCCGTCTTGACATCACATCCAATACACTACGATTCTCATGATAACCCAGAAGAGGTGAACACAGAACCAGTTAAGATCCCCCACCACCAAAACCAAAGTTTACCGATTGTCGTAAGTATTAGCGATGTAAGTCTCAGGTTAAGACTATACACACCTACCTTGATTTCGGCCTCCCATAGACACCTAGTCATAATACCAATGGGATTCCGAAGGGTCTATCAGAGCGAAGCTGTTTCCCGTACCATCGGTGAAACACGACCTCCTATCGCACTTGCACAAGTATCCAATACTTATATATATGAGAACTATGCCGTTGTGCCCTCACAACGCGCACAAGTGCAATACTAGCCTATTCCGCATTATCGATGTCCAGTCTCGATAATACTACGGCTAGGGATATTTAATGATTAATCCTTCGTGGACTGATACTGTCTCATATCATCTCAATCCAGGAACTAATCATAGGGATCTCTCTTCATTTATATATCTATGGTGATCTAATCACAAATGACGAGAGTGCAATTTCCTTGTTACATAGTTAATTTGCTACAGCAAACAAATGATCTGTGCAAATAGTGACGCTATGGGTCATATTATCCAACACTAACCGTGACAGTTTAATACTTTAGCCGATCTGTTTTTATACTTCGTGTCGAAACTCTTTGAATTTATCAAAGTTTCTGATTCGTGTTTCACAAGAAACACATAACCATAACGTGATGCCACATCCGTAAAGTTACGAAGCGTTCATATCCACCTCTAGCCTAGCTAGATATGGGCCCACTTACGTCACTATGAACGAGGGCTAACAGATCGGTGGAACTTGTACTTTTACCAAGTAAAAGGTGTTTTAGGCACTTTGCCTAATAAACTAGATTCGTAGACATCATTTGAATAGAATCAAATCCGTCCTAGTATCCACTCTTCAAAAGTGTGGATATACGAGTCTTGTTTATGTGTCCCAGATAACAATGCCACAAATAAGTCTCATCTGATTAATTCAGTTTGAGCTATTTGTTTGTCATGTTATACGTTTGAGATTCATTTATATTCAAAATATAAAGACTTTTATTCACATCTAATGTGCTTATCTCAATATCATCTTTATAAAATAAAACACTTAAGTGTTCTAGAATATAAAGGTATACCCACAACAGGTTAAACTCTGATATATAGATAATGTTTCTAGTCAAACTAGTTACATTTTAACAGTTTCCTAATTTAAGTACATACCCGAAGGGTAGTTCCTAAACTTAGGTTTCTATGGTTAAAACAGTGACTCTCGTCCCGTTTTCGACTCGCAGATAAATCTCAATTGAAGTCAGTGTCCTGCTGATCAGCAGATCCCGCACATCAGTACATATTTATGTACAACATTTAGTGTCAAAATCAAATTTTGAAACTAATAGTGAACATGTTTATGACAAACATACTTGAAGCTGGAGCCTTGCCCCGCCTTCAATTCCTTCATGTCTACCTGTCCATGCGGCTGTCACGCTTCAGTGACCCCGTTTGCCACATTTAGGCATACATCTTGGGATATGTCATTTTTCTTCTCCTAAAGACTGTGTTGATTTTGCATTTGCCCCTTTTAGAAGCTCTGGCTCTGCTTCCTTGAGCATAGCCATCAACTCTCCAAGATTTTTCTCTTGGTTCATTATGAACCTGCCTGCCCCAGCTTTCGGGTAGAGACTATAAGATTAAATACTTGGTAGCCTCGGCCACGAAGGTAATGCCTAGCTAACCTAGCTGATCGATGTCAGCAATCATCTGTGACACCCAGTGCTCGACAGATGTACTCTCTTACATACACGAGCTAAAGAGCTTCTTATACAATTTGTACTTCTAAGATCTAAGAATAAATCTATGAAGATCTTTAATTTTATCATCACTGTTTAATACGTATTCCTAGAAGGAAAATGGTAACTCAGAGCGACTTATGATTAACCTTACAATGTCCAACAAGGTTCGGTTTCTCCTTATTGACACACCCGCTCAATTGAGGTGTTCCGTGAAGAGTCCTTTATGAAAGAATACTATACTCTTTCAGGTAATTGAGAAACTTATTGCTTAAGTATTTTCACCATGGTCTAACTGTGACGGTTTAATACTTTAGCCGATCTGTTTTTATACTTCGTGTCGAAACTCTTTGAATTTATCAAAAGTTTCTGATTCGTGTTTCACAAGAAACACATAACCATAACGCGATGCCACATCTGTAAAGGGTACGAAGCGTTCATATCCACCTCTAGCCTAGCTAGATATGGGCCCACTTACGTCACTATGAACGAGGGCTAACAGATCGGTGGCACTTGTACTTTTACCAAGTAAAAGGTGTTTTAGGCACTTTGCCTAATAAACTAGATTCGTAGACATCATTTGAATAGAATCAAATTCGTCCTAGTATCCACTCTTCAAAAGTGTGGATATACGAGTCTTGTTTATGTGTCCCAGACAACAATGCCACAAACAAGTCTCATTTGATTAATTTAGTTTGAGCTATTTGTTTGTCATGTTATACGTTTGAGATTCATTTATATTCAAAATATAAATACTTTTATTCACATCTAATGTGCTTATCTCAATATCATCTTTATAAAATAAAACACTTTAGTGTTCTAGAATATAAAGGTATACCCACAACAGGTTAAACTCTGATATAGAGATAATGTTTCTAGTCAAACTAGTTACATTTTAACAGTTTCCTAATTAAGTACGTACCCGAAGGGTAGTTCCTAAACTTAGGTTTCTACTTTAAAACAGCGACTCTCGTCCCGTTTTCGACTCGCACATAAATCTCAATTGAAGTCAGTCTCCTGCTGATCAGCAGATCCCGCACATCAGTACATATTTATGTACAACATTTAGTATCAAAAATCAAATTTTGAAACTAATAGTGAACATGTTTATGACAAACATACTTGAAGCTGGAGCCTTGCCCCGCCTTCAATTCCTTCATGTCTGCCTTGTACATGCGGCTGTCACGCTTCAGTGACCCCGTTTGCCACATTTAGGTAGACATCTTGGGATATGTCAATTTTCTTCCTAGAAGACTGTGATGATTTTGCATTTGCCCTTTTTAGAAGCTCTGGCTCTGCTTCCTTGAGCATAGCCATCAACTCTCCAAGATTTTTCTCTTGGTTCATTATGAACCTGCCCCAGCTTTCGGGTAGAGACTATAAGATCAAATATTTGGTAGCCTCGGCCACGAAGGTAATGCCTAGCTAACCTAGCTGATCGATGTCAGCAATCATCTGTGACACCCAGTGCTCGACAGATGTACTCTCTGACATACACGAGCTAAAGAGCTTCTTATACAATTTGTACTTCTAAGATCTAAGAATAGATCTATGAAGATCTTTAATTTTATCATCACTGTTTAATACGTATTCCTAGAAGGAAAATGGTAGCTCAGAGCGACTTATAATTAACCTTACAATGTCCAACAAGTTTCGGTTCTCCTTATTGACACACCGCTCAATTGAGGTGTTCCGTGAAGAGTCCTTTATGAAAGAATACTATACTCTTTCAGGTAATTGAGAAACTTATTGCTTAAGTATTTTCCACCATGGTCTAACCGTGACAGTTTAATACTTTAGCCGATCTGTTTTTATACTTCGTGTCGAAACTCTTTGAATTTATCAAAAGTTTCTGATTCGTGTTTCACAAGAAACACATAACCATAACGCGATGCCACATCCGTAAAGGTTACGAAGCGTTTATATCCACCTCTAGCCTAGCTAGATATGGGCCCACTTACGTCACTATGAACGAGGGCTAACAGATCGGTGGCACTTGTACTTTTACCAAGTAAAAGGTGTTTTAGGCACTTTGCCTAATAAACTAGATTCGTAGACATCATTTGAATAGAATCAAATCCGTCCTAGTATCCACTCTTCAAAAGTGTGGATATACGAGTCTTGTTTATGTGTCCCAGACAACAATGCCACAAACAAGTCTCATTTGATTAATTTAGTTTGAGCTATTTGTTTGTCATGTTATACGTTTGAGATTCATTTATATTCAAAATATAAATACTTTTATTCACATCTAATGTGCTTATCTCAATATCATCTTTATAAAATAAAACACTTTAGTGTTCTAGAATATAAAGGTATACCCACAACAGGTTAAACTCTGATATAGAGATAATGTTTCTAGTCAAACTAGTTACATTTTAACAGTTTCCTAATTTAAGTACGTACCCGAAGGGTAGTTCCTAAACTTAGGTTTCTACTGTTAAAACAGCGACTCTCGTCCCGTTTTCGACTCGCACATAAATCTCAATTGAAGTCAGTCTCCTGCTGATCAGCAGATCCCGCACATCAGTACATATTTATGTACAACATTTAGTATCAAAAATAAATTTTGAAACTAATAGTGAACATGTTTATGACAAACATACTTGAAACTGGAGCCTTGCCACGCCTTCAATTCCTTCATGTCTGCCTTGTCCATGCGGCTGTCACGCTTCAGTGACCCCGTTTGCCACATTTAGGCAGACATCTTGGGATATGTCAATTTTCTTCCTAGAAGACTGTGATGATTTTGCATTTGCCCTTTTTAGAAGCTCTGGCTCTGCTTCCTTGAGCATAGCCATCAACTCTCCAAGATTTTTCTCTTGGTTCATTATGAACCTGCCGAGATTTCGGGTAGAGACTATATGATGAAATATTTGGTAGCCTCGGCCACGTAGGTAATGCCTAGCTAACCTAGCTGATCGATGTCAGCAATCATCTGCGACACCCAGTGCTCGACAGATGTACCCTCTGACATACACGAGCTAAAGAGTTTCTTATGCAATTTGTACTTCTAAGATCTAAGAATAGATCTATGAAGATCTGTAATTTTATCATCACTGTTTAATACGTATTCCTAGAAGGAAAATGGTAGCTCAGAGTGACTCATGATTAACCTTACTATGTCCAACAAGGTTCGGTTTCTCCTTATTGACACACCGCTCAATTGAGGTGTTCCGTGAAGAGTCCTTTATGAAAGAATACTATACTCTTTCAGGTAATTGAGAAACTTATTGCTTAAGTATTTTCAACCATGGTCTAACCGTGACGGTTTAATACTTTAGCCGATCTGTTTTTATACTTCGTGTCGAAACTCTTTGAATTTATCAAAAGTTTCTGATTTGTGTTTCACAAGAAACACATAACCATAACGCGATGCCACATCCGTAAAGGTTACGAAGCGTTCATATCCACCTCTAGCCTAGCTAGATATGGGCCCACTTACGTCACTATGAACGAGGGCTAACAGATCGGTGACACTTGTACTTTTACCAAGTAAAAGGTGTTTTAGGCACTTTGCCTAATAAACTAGATTCGTAGACATCATTTGAATAGAATCAAATCCGTCCTAGTATCCACTCTTCAAAAGTGTGGATATACGAGTCTTGTTTGTGTCCCAGACAACAATGCCACAAATAGTCTCATCTGATTAATTCAGTTTGAGCTATTTGTTTGTCATGTTATACGTTTGAGATTCATTTATATTCAAAATATAAATACTTTTATTCACATCTAATGTGCTTATCTCAATATCATCTTTATAAAATAAAACACTTTAGTGTTCTAGAATATAAAGGTATACCCACAACAAGTTAAATCTGATATAGAGATAATGTTTCTAGTCAAATTAGTTACATTTTAACAGTTTCCTAATTTAAGTACATACCCGAAGGGTAGTTCCTAAACTTAGGTTTCTACGGTTAAAATAGCGACTCTCGTCCCGTTTTCGACTCGCAGATAAATCTCAATTGAATTCAGTCTCCTGCTGATCAGCAGATCCCGCACATCAGTACATATTTATGTACAACATTTAGTATCAAAAATCAAATTTTGAAACTAATAGTGAACATGTTTATGACAAACATACTTGAAGCTGGAGCCTTGCCCCGCCTTCAATTCCTTCATGCCTGCCTTGTCCATACGGCTGTCACGCTTCAGTGACCCCGTTTGCCACATTTAGGCAGACATATTGGGATATGTCATTTGTCTTCCTAGAAGACTGTGATGATTTTGCATTTGCCCCTTTCAGAAGCTCTGGCTCTGCTTCCTTGAGCATAGCCATCAACTCTCCAAGATTTTTCTCTTGGTTCATTATGAACCTGCCCTAGATTTCGGGTAGAGACTATATGATGAAATATTTGGTAGCCTCGGCCACGTAGGTAATGCCTAGCTAACCTAGCTGATCGATGTCAGCAATCATCTGCGACACCCAGTGCTCGACAGATGTACCCTTTGACATACACGAGCTAAAGAGTTTCTTATGCAATTGTACTTCTAAGATCTAAGAATAGATCTATGAAGATCTTTAATTTTATCATCACTGTTTAATACGTATTCCTAGAAGGAAAATGGTAGCTCAGAGTGACTCATGATTAACCTTACTATGTCCAACAAGGTTCGGTTTCTCTTTATTGACACACCGCTCAATTGAGGTGTTCCGTGAAGAGTCCTTTATGAAAGAATACTATACTCTTTCAGGTAATTGAGAAACTTATTGCTTAAGTATTTTCAACCATGGTCTAACCGTGACGGTTTAATACTTTAGCCGATCTGTTTTTATACTTCGTGTCGAAACTCTTTGAATTATCAAAAGTTTCTGATTCGTGTTTCACAAGAAACACATAACCATAACGCGATGCCACATCCGTAAAGGTTACGGAGCGTTCATATCCACCTCTAGCCTAGCTAGATATGGGCCCACTTACGTCACTATGAACGAGGGCTAACAGATCGGTGACACTTGTACTTTTACCAAGTAAAAGGTGTTTTAGGCACTTTGCCTAATAAACTAGATTCGTAGACATCATTTGAATAGAATCAAATCCGTCCTAGTATCCACTCTTCAAAGTGTGGATATACGAGTCTTGTTTATGTGTCCCAGACAACAATGCCACAAATAAGTCTCATCTGATTAATTCAGTTTGAGCTATTTGTTTGTCATGTTATACGTTTGAGATTCATTTATATTCAAAATATAAATACTTTTATTCACATCTAATGAACTTATCTCAATATCATCTTTATAAAATAAAACACTTTAGTGTTCTAGAATATAAAGGTATACCCACAACAAGTTAAACTCTGATATAGAGATAATGTTTCTAGTCAAATTAGTTACATTTTAACAGTTTCCTAATTTAAGTACATACCCGAAGGGTAGTTCCTAAACTAGGTTTCTACGGTTAAAATAGCGACTCTCGTCCCGTTTTCGACTCGCAGATAAATCTCAATTGAATTCAGTCTCCTGCTGATCAGCAGATCCCGCACATCAGTACATATTTATGTACAACATTTAGTATCAAAAATCAAATTTTGAAACTAATAGTGAACATGTTTATGACAAACATACTTGAAGCTGGAGCCTTGCCCCGCCTTCAATTCCTTCATGCCTGCCTTGTCCATACGGCTGTCACGCTTCAGTGACCCCGTTTGCCACATTTAGGCAGACATATTGGGATATGTCATTTGTCTTCCTAGAAGACTGTGATGATTTTGCATTTGCCCCTTTCAGAAGCTCTGGCTCTGCTCCTTGAGCATAGTCATCGACTCTCCAAGATTTTTCTCTTGGTTCATTATGAACCTGCCCCAGCTTTTCGGGTAGAGACTATAAGATCAAATATTTGGTAGCCTCGGCCACGTAGGTAATGCCCAGCTAACCTAGCTGATCGATGTCAGCAATCATCTGTGACACCCAGTGCTCGACAGATGTACCCTCTGACATACACGAGCTAAAGAGCTTCTTATGCAATTTGTACTTCTAAGATCTAAGAATAGATCTATGAAGATCTTTAATTTTATCATCATGGTACAAGGATCTAATCCTTATTCTGACGACGAAATTAAAGTGTCATTGCATTAAGCATAATGGATTGAGCACTAAAGTTATCATCACATGAATCTTCCAAAGATCATGTTCTACTATTTGCTCAACTTCGGGATTAGGCCCGGGAGGTTGCTCTATCAAATAAAGTAACTTCTTAGTTTCCAGGACTATTCTGAGTTTCTATTCCCAATCTGAAAATTAAAGCCATTTAAAAGTATTTTCAACCAGGATTATGTTTTAAACATTAATCTTTCAATTATCTTGATTGCTATAGTCCAACTCTCCAATCAACGATTTCGGGTACTATTGAATATAATGATTACTATAGTATAACTATATAATGAACTATTATTTGATTGGTTAAATTTAAATATATTGATTACTATAATCCAATTATATAATCAACTATTATTTGAAGTAGTTTGAATACAGTCCAAATGTTTAATTAAAACAACAATTAAATATTAGTCCAACTAATATATATATATTTAAATAATGACGAAAAATAGAAATGAACGCGTATTGGCAAGTATCTAAACGAAATTGCAAATTTAATACTTGCCTCCCACTATTTTTCGGCGAGCCTCTAATCATCTGTTGAGTACTCGGGAAACCTTGTTTCCTAGTGGGCTAGGATCTCGTTAAATAACACACAACCTAGACTTTGGCCAACAACCTGTATGATATTTAACTAGGTAGATCTCAAAGATCAATTGGATCTCATCCAATTCCTAGATCAGTAGGTGGACATCCAAGTCCGAAACATATATCTAATATATGTCAATATATCCAATATATTCCCTAACATTTTTCCTCTGAATCAATTAAGCCTTGGCTTTGGCACAACAAACTTAATGATTCCAGTTAAGCGGGACCCATTGACCTTGGAAAGCTTCGTAATCGATGTCGATGGACAAGAAGTGATCTTGACTTTGGCCAACAAATCACAACTGGACAAGACATGCGATATGGAACAAAGCCTTCATGATTCAATCACATCCGCGATGGACAAAGGTCTTGACTTTGGCCAACAAACCAGTGCCAATCTTGGATCTTGAGAATGAATCATTCAATGGAAGGAAAAACACTTAATATTTGTTGAGGGTTTTTCGCGTAATTGGCAACTAACTAATTATCTTTGATTAGGTCTCAGCATACACCCTTAAACATGCATTCTAAAAGCATAATAAGAAGCGATAAATAAATTAATAATGATATGCGGATGGATATTTAAAACACTTGTTCCTAGAACAAATCTCTCAATTTCCTCTCTCCCGCTAGCACAAATCTTACTTCTACCCAATTACATAACATTTGTAAAGAAACCTCATTTACATTGAGGGGAATAGGTGAGAAGAGAATACAAAGAGTCAAGAGGTAATAGGCTGGACACGCCGGTCCAATTAATAAATTCTAAATTTATTACAACAATTTCCAAAATTGCCTTCATCCGATGTACATTATTCATACATCACATCCATGTATTCACACAAAGCATGTTATCAATCCATCTAATCCAATCAATTAATCTGAAATTAATGACCATAAAATGTTCAAACAACGATTTGATTTATGCGAGTCAAACTCGTTTTAAGAATAAGTACTCAAAGTACGAATTCTCGAATTATATCAAACTACAACATTAAATCCAATTTAATTTGTATTCAATACTAATTCTTTATTTAATTCCAAATTAAATAATTACACTTTATTAATGTGTCTTTAGCGACTTAGATTCTAAATCTAATCATTATGGGTCTCAAAGCCCAATTAACATCCAATGTCATTTAATTAAAGTCCAATGGGCTTTCAATTAATTTATAAGGCATGGACTTTTATCTATATGAGTCAAACCCAAATACCAAAGCCCAATTAAGGAATCACCCTTATTTGCCAAAATCAATTTAGGCCCATTAGGCCCAATTAAAATTTTAAAGGCCCATTTTATTATATTTGGACTTTATGGATATGGTTTTGGGCCCAATTGGATCCAACCAATTAACCTAAACCAAACTTGGCCCAACCAAGCCCATTAAGCCCAAATACAACTTTATTAGCCCAATTCCAAATTTAGCCCAACTAATTAAATTTCAATATTCCCAATATCACAATTTAATTAATTAAAGTGTATGCCATAATTAATTAGTCAAATTAAATTTCCAAAATACCAATTTACTTAATTAATCATGCTAATCAACATCAACACATGTCCAACATTATTGAATAAAAAAAACAATTCATTTCCATGCTTTGATGTCACGGGAATTTGGGGTTTTCTAAAATCGATTTCGATTTCAATCCAATTAAATCCTAAATCAATTTATCCCAAGTCTTCCAACTCATCCAATGATCAAAATACAAAATTACCATGACATTTAGGACATCATCAACTTTCGGCCAAGCCTATTATTTGGGGAAAAATTAATCCAATTCAATTTTCATCAAATTGATCATGCATAACACTATGTTATCATCATTCAAGCATACTCAATCAAACAATTCATCAAAACATGCTCAAATCAATTTTACCCAAATTTTACCCTAATTCAATTTCATGTTTAATCAAGGCCCTGATACCTGATGAGTGGTATTTATATCACTTATTCCCACTCATTTGACCTAATATTTTGTATAGTTTCTTGAGTTTTGTGAACGTTCTGATATGTTTTGTGTTATTTTGTAGATAAATAAAGTTTGGAAAGCATTGGAGGCAATTTGGGGCAAAAACGGACAAAAATGCGTCAACAGGGATATTTTGGTCTTTTGCGCGTCGCGACGCCCAGACTTACACGTCGCGACGTCTAAAATACGCCGAACAGTGCTAACGTGCGCCGGGTCCACAAATCAGAATCTGAGAAAAGTTTGACTTTGCTAAAATGCGCCGTGCCACGTGTCACCATCATAGCCGACCTGCTAACGTGCGCCGTGCCACGTGTCATCATCATATGCTGCCGACAGTCATCATCGCCACGTGTCGCCTCGTCATCAGCCATGTCATCGGTCAAAAAGTCAACTTCGCCATGTGTCACGCCACATCATCCGCCACGTCACAAGGTCAACCAAGTCAACTTGCCACGTCAGCATCATCCAATCACAGCGTGACACGTGTCGCCACGTGTCGCAATTCTATGGTGCCGACAGTCTCTTTCCCACGTGTCGCCACGTCATCGCCACGTCACCGCCACGTCAGCGCCACGTCAGCATCAATAATTGAGTATCCTATCCTTATCTGACACATGGCGGATAAGAATCTCAGTGACCAATCAGAAGCCGCCACGTGTCACAATAATTGAAGCCCAACCACTCTGCCACGTGTCACCTTATCATCTTATCCAGAATCTTCAAACCAGCGAACCAGAGCGTGCCACGTCGACAAATCCGGCGTCGCGACGCTGAAGACCTGGCATCGCGACGCTGGAACCAAATTTTTCTATAAATTGAGCTCGAGATTTCAGAATTCAGTGCACCTTCCTCTCTCTTCAATTCCTTCTAAAGAGAGAGCTTCTCTCTCTAGATTCTTTAGTTTTTAGTTTTTTTTTTTATTTTTAGTTTTTAGTTTTGTAAATAATTTTTATTACGTTTTGTTAATATAGTAATTTAATTTTTACTTTTTACTTTTTACTTTTTACAGTTTTTACTATTTACCATGAGGAGGTAACTTCTCCAGCTAGGGTGAAAGGTAATTCTTTTACTGTTACTATTTAGATTAATCTCCTTAAAAATAATATATTAACTATTTAAAATATTGACTTAATAAGGGATACCGCTATATGGTCGGTTGGTAATTTAATTTTAATCTGGTTTAAACCTGACTAATCACGGATACCGCCAGACTGGTCGGTTGGTAAATTTATTTTTGGTTCCGCCTTAATGGCTGGTTGGACTTAATTTGACTTAATCAGGATACCGCCAGACTGGTCGGTTGGTTAATTTATCACAAGTTTATATATTATTTTATGGAGATATCTAAATTAGTAGTAGTAAAAGTAATTCCTTTTACCTTAGCATTTTATTTTATTGTAATTTACTTTTCAGCTTTTACTTTATGTCTTTTACTTTTATGTTTTTACTAGCCCTATTATGTGTTAGTTATCTGGGGTTGTGATGATTTTTAATATCACCGGTTTATAAGGGATTATTTTATAGTTTGGGTAATTTAAAGGTTTATTTATTAAGTCTTAAGCTTAATGCTTCTTGTTGTCTGATCACCAATAAGATTGATGTGGTAAATCTAAAATGAACTAGACATAGGGATTTTAGGTTTCAGCCTTAGACTTAATAGCCCACGATCTTCCTTGAGGATAGATAACCCTTTAATAGATTTCCTTACAGGATAGGAATATACCTGTCGGGCGGGGGTAGCCATAATTGGAACTTAAACTTAATGAATCCAGATAATTTGGTTGACATAGACATATGGTTCAATTGGGTTAAACTGGGTATTTGCGTCTGACCATCGACAGAGGCTTTTGCATAATTTAGTGTTCCAGGTTAGTAAACTGATTTATTACACAAACATAAAATAATCACTTCATCTTTTAAATGATATTAGAATGATTCACGACCCTAGATCTTTGTGTCTTTTGTTATTTTCCTTAGTATTTTCTTTTGTCTTTTTATTTATTTATTTATTTTGTAAAACCACATTCAACCAATCAAACAATCATTCTCATCTCTATTAATTAGATATTTGTAAATAAATAGATTCAATAATAATAACAATAGTAGGAATTAAGTCCTCGTGGGATCGATATTTTTATACTACTTGAACGATACGTGCGCTTGCGTTATACGTGTGTGTTTACGCCGGTCAATACCATTGTTGAGTTTTCTAAGTCATCCCAAGATCAATTAAGCATATGAAACGTGTGAATACAACAAAGTAAAGTTGCAGAAATACTCACTTTGATCGGATTTACGATGCGATGAACACAAAAATTTTCCTTGCTCCTTTGAAGCTCTCGGCCAAGCTCCTCTTTTGTGCTCCAAGTTTCGGCCAAGGTCCCATTTGTGTGATCCAAGCTCCAAGCTTTGTTTTGAGATTCCATGCTCATGAATGGGTTTCCCTATCACATTTGAATGACCCCTTTGAGTGCTAGCTCTTGAGATTTTGCAACAAAAACATGAAGAAATGAGCCCTAGGCTCACGGCAACAAGAGAGAAAAATGGTGAGGCCATTTGGCCATGAGAGAAAAGAGAGAGAGAGTTGGTGTTATGTTTTGGTTTCAAAAACCTAATACAAAATCCATCACACTTTGGTATTTTTTTTTCCAAAAAATAAAAAGCAAAAAGGAGGGAAAAATTGGCATTAAATGCCTCCATCTACCACCATCATGAATATTGACTGGTTGTCAATCACAAAAAGGTGACTTGACATCCATCACTAAAGTGACAGGTGATGTGACTTGTGGGCCGCACTTAAATTCAAAATGCGAGTGGGCCCGAAAACACTCCCGGGCTCGGGTTCGCTAATTTCGAATTAACGAACTTTATGTTGCGACGTAATTAAATCAAATTTAATTAAATAATTATGCCTAGTAAAATTACTATTCACGTCGCTAGCGAATTAATTCTAAATTAACTCGTTCGCCCAAATTAAAATCCAATTTTAATTCTGCGTCGAAATCTAATTTCGTTTAATATATCGAATATATTATTTTATCGATTAATTCCAAATTAATTGCTCTCTCTCTTTAAATATATTTTATCCCAGATAAATATCTCCGCAATTAATCCTAGATTAATTTTCTCTCGCTACTAATTAATCCCAGATTAATTATGTTCGAGTCATACGTCATCGGTGAATCTTTGGGAAGCGACCCATGAGATCCCCGAATATGTTAGCAGTAAATCCGGTCGTCGGACTATCCGAACACGTACGTACCTAGTACTACGTTTTTTACCGATTTACAAGACATGGTTGGCTTCTAGCAAAGCACCGTGCCTACCCAATTCTCCAGAAATATTCTTAAAGGAATATGTAATCTATATCAGACGTAGTATACGTAGTGTTGCGTATTGCGATCCAGTATCGGATGTCACGTGCTAGGCCTGAGGCTGGAATTGTGTCTTCCACGTACGAAGAACATATCAGATCTCTGGTAACTAGTCTCTATAGTCGGATAACTATGACCTTGTCATATTATCCCGATAGCTACAGCATATAAGAGTACCAGTTCCTTATCCTACGTGACCATCATCTCCATATGACCGAAATGATACTTCCATCTTGACATCACACCCAATACACTACGATTCTCAATATATCCATAAGAGGCGTACACAGAACCTGTTAAAGCCCTGGAAGACCAAAACCAAAGTATATTGAATGTCGCAAGTATTAGCGGTGCAAGTCTCAGGTTAAGACCAAATACACCAACCCTGATTCGGACTTCCATAGACACATAGTCATACTACCAATGGAATTCCGAGGGGTCTATCCAGAGCGAAGCTGTTTCCGTACCATCGGCAACACAACCTCCTATTACACTTGCATGAGTATCCAATACCCAAATATATGAGAACTATGTCGTTATGCTACCACAACGCGCACAAGTGCAATACTAGTCTATTCCGCATTATCGATGTCCAATCTCGATAATACTACGACTAGTTATATTTTAATGATTAAACCTTCATGGATTGATACTGTCTCATATCTTATCAATCCGTAACTAATCATATGGACTTTTATCATTTATATATCCCGGTAATCCAATTACAAATGATAAAAGAGTAATTTCATTTGTCACATAGTTAATTTGTACAATAACACCATGTTCTGTACAAATAGTAATGCTATGGGTCATAATTGTCCAACACTGAGTTGATCTGGTTGTGAGGTGCTGCGACCCCTGAGGTTCATCCCTGCAAGATGTTGCGATCTCTAGGAATCACTACCGGACTGAGCTGATATGGTGGCGAGGTGCTTCGACCCCTGGGCTTTGTTCCCAAACCACCGAATGTGGGCTTTATTCCCGAATTGTGCTGATAAGTTGTGGTCCCCTTCCGAACCTTGCTCATTCTGGAGCGCCATTCACAGCATGCTAAACCTCATTCTCGAGGCATCGCTGGTCCCCTTCCGAACCTTGCTCAATTCCCAGAGTGCCATTCCTGGCATACTAAACCTCATTCCCGAGGTATCGCGGTTGTGGGCCTCGACCCATGCTCCATTCCCGGAGTGCCATTCCCAGCATGTGATGATATGGGCCTCGACCCATGCTCCATTCCCGGAGCGACATTCCCAACATCGCTGATGTGGGCCTCGACCCATGCTCCATTCTCGGAGCGTCATTCCCGGCATGTGATGATATGGGCCTCGACCCAAGCTCCATTCCCGGAGCACCATTCCCGGCATCGCTGATGTGGGCCTCGACCCATGCTTCATTCCCGGAGCGCCATTCCCGGCATGTGATGATGTGGGCCTCGACCCATGCTCCATTCCCGGCATTACTGATGTGGGCCTCGACCCCTGCTTCATTCCCGGAGCGCCATTCCAGAACTGCTGATACTGTGGGCCTCGACCCTGAGATTCATTCCTGAAACTACTGACAACGTAGGCCTCGACCCTGGGATTCATTCCCGAAACCGCTGACAACATGGGCCTCGACCCAGATATTCATTCCCGAAACTGCTGACAACATGGGCCTCGACCCTGGGATTCATTCCCGAAACTGCTGACAACGTGGGCCTCGACCTTGGGATTCATTCCCGATAATGCTGATAGTGTGGTCCTCGACCCCGGGATCCATTCCCGAAACTGCTGATAGTATGGGCATCGACCATGGGATTCATTCCCTAAACTGCTGATATTGTAGGCCTCGACCCTGGGATTCATTCCCCAAAACTGCTGATAGTATGGGCCTCAGCCCTGGGATTCATTCCCCCGGGATTCCTTCCCGAAACTGATGATAGTATGGTCCTCAACCATGGGATTCATTCCCGAAACTGTTAATAATGTGGGCCTCGACCCTGGGATTCATTCCCGAAACTGCTGATAATATGGACCTCGACCCTGGGATTCATTCCCGAAACTGCTTGTCTTTGCCGCTTTTTCCTTTTCTTCAAAACCTGCGAACAAAAACAAAATAAAAAAATACGTGTATGTGACGTGTATGTATGTATGCATGAATATGTTTCCTATTTTGATGGGTTAGGCCTTCTTTGTGCTCCTCGGCGCCCCTTGCCTACAGAAGTCTTTGATCGCCCCCTGGGATTGCTTATAGTTTCCTTCTGTCAATTCTACTATGGTGATTGCTCAGTTTTCTTTGGTCCCATGACTCAAGATTCTGTTATGTCCCTTATTCGCGAGGTGGTAGACTGGTCGCCCCCAGTCTTGATTTAGCTTTCTGCTCTCCGCTGCTTGTATTAGGTCAAGGTAGACCACATGATATGGCATTTTATATCATCATATTATATCACATGCTACGAAATAGTCCCAATAGTTACACATATTATTGCCCTCAAAGAATGCCCATCATTGAAACCAGAGAACCTTCAAAACATTCAACGCAACTCAAATCCAAGTCTTTGAATAAATGATCTAAGCCAGACTCAAAGTGTGTGTGTGCAAAGGTTCTTTTGCAGATTCATCCCCAGGTAAGCCAACTCAATGATTTTGTCAAAAAATGGGATCGATGGGTCAAACCAACCTAGATGTCTCAATTATGCCTGCAGTTGCTTTTCCGTGCTCAATGTGGTATGGTTTTCTTTCTCTTTTGTCTCTCTTTCTTTTTTCTTTTCATTTTGAACTTCTTTTTTTCTTTTCTTTTCTTTTTCTTTTTTCTTTCTTTCTCTTTTAACACACATACCCTTTAAGGTATCATTTCTCCTCATGGTGGTCCTAATACTCGCCCACGGGTAGCTTCACGCTTATCGGTTATAGGTGGTTCAATTCTTTTCTTTAGAGATTTTTTTTTTCATTTTCAACCATACCACACATCATAACATAAGCAAATCAAGATAGACATCTAAGCAAACGATCATTCACCGACCTACAATTTCTTCAACTAGTCACATTGCCAACTACTCAGGTTTTCACGAGTCTAACATAGATCAATCACTCAAAGTATCAGATAAAAGCACATCAAGAGTTTATCGTTTATAAGGTTTCCCCCTAAAGCAAACAATTTCATCATCGGACTTATGCCTAACTATTAAGGACTAAGAACAAACAACTTTTTTTTTCTCTTCTTTTTTTCCTCTTTTTTTTTCACAATGGTCTTTCTATCATTGCCGTAAAGTTTTCTGTTCCTCGGTTTCCTTTTTCCCCGACATCCAGGTTTGTTAAACTCTTCTTGATAAGTCTTCTTTTTTTCCTAACCCAACAGATGTCTATGATGGCTTTTAAGACACAGGGGTTAACATGATGCGTGTATGCATGAGATGCATGAGATGCAAGTGGTTATCAAAACAACATATATCCTTCCGACCTTATTCCTCCCAGACTCGTGGTATGTCCATTTCTGTCCTAGGTATGGTTTATTTTATGCACCAATATATGGTACACAAAATCATTCTCTCCTATGCTACGGGGTGAACCTTGGCTACCTCAGTCCTTTCCATCGGTAAAAGAAAAAGACCGCCCATTTTCCACATGGACTAAGCCGATTATGGGATCATGCCATTGTCTAGAAATGATGAATTGGGCTTTCGGAAACCGTGGTCGTGGGGATGTACTTAGAAGCATCCAAAAGTGAACGTTTGCACACATAGAAGTAAATGAAACAAAAGCGAGCACACAATCCCATGAACACATGAGTGAACGTTTCCTCAAGCGGTACGTGGAGTTGTATCCCATGTACAGACCGCAATACCTTCTATTCGGATTCAGCTACGGAATTTATGTCTGGGTTTCCATCCGATATACCACAAGAGGCAACACTCAAGCATTAACACAAACGCAATCATTAACCCAATGTTGACATACATGAAACATACGATAATGCATATAACCATAAATAACCGAAGAGACAAAACATGCAAAATATCAAGGAGGATAAATAACGCAAAATAAATGCGGAATAATAAAGCAACAATAAACATAAATTAAATTCAAGATAATAAAAGACTAATAACATCAAATAAATGCGGAATAATAAATATGTGACCAAAGAATTTGGCCGTTTTCAATGTAGGACTTCGCATACCCGGTTGGACGTATGTCACGTCCAACCAAGCATGCCGTTTCCAGAACGAAAAAATAAATATACCAAAGGGTGCCCTCAGGTCTTACCTTTTAAGTCACTTCTCGGAAGTGCGTTATGTGGCCGTTAGAAGGGTTAATGCTCCGCAACTTTTCCGGTTCACTGGTTCAATATTTCCGCATGTTGTTTTCTCTGTTTTATTCACTGTTTCGGATGATTTTTGCTGCTGTTTCAGGTGGTTGTTTAGGGGCTGTTTTTGGTTATTTTGGGACTATTTTAGGGACTGTTTCGGATGCTATTTTAGGGACTATTTTGGGGTTATTTTTGGTTATAGAGAGGGTTGTTTCGAGGATGATTTGGTCTCGATTAAAGGCTTAGTTTTGGTCTCGGTTTGGGGTAATTTTACTCATTGCTTTCAGCAATTATGAGGGCTGTTTTAGTATCGATCATGGAGGGATATTTGGGTTTGTTGTTTGTCGGTCAGAGGCTGCATGTGGGAGGGTTTGTGGATGTGTCGGTTAGGAGAAAATAAGGGGTTGTTTCATCATCGGCCGTTCGTTTTGAATGAAGGCATTGTTTTTGGCAGTTTGTGGCCTTGGTTAGTGGGAAAGAATGAGAGATCCAAGTGTCTGGGTGCGTGTCCTTGAATGAGAGAGTGAGGGAGGTGTCGAGTGCTTAGAGTTATCATTTGTTTGGTGTTTGAAAGAGAGAGCCGAAGAGGATCGTGAATGTCAGTTTGGCCGAGAGTTGTTGCTTTTGGTCGGTGAGGCTGCTGGTTTATGGGTTATGTTGTAAGTGGCATGTCTTTTGATGGTTGAAAGGGTTGTGCATGGAGTTGTTTTTTGAGTAGTGAAGGGTTGTGTCTCTATTCCTTTAGGGTTTGTTATGGTCGTGAGTATTAAGAGTGAGATATTAGGGTTTTGTAGGGAGGATGCCGTGAGTGTGTTTAGAGAGAGAAGAAAGAGAGAAGTTATTAGGGTTTATTTTTCCGAGAGAGTCCAGTTAGAGAGATGAGGTGTTCCCATTAGGAGGAAGAAGAGAGGTCTTTTTATAAGAGTGTGTTAGGGTTGTCCTTGTATGGGTAGGAAATTGAGATTGTGTGATCATGGGGAAGATTTAATTAGTTTGTTATAAGGAAATGATTTCTTCAATTAGGAAGGTGATTTGTTTTAGTTTAGGAAAAGGATTTAAGAGATTTGATTTGATTTCTTTAATTTAACCATGTGATTTGATTTGATTTATTTAATTTGGGAAGGTGATTTGATTTGATTTATTTAAATCGGGAAGGTGATTTGTTTGGATTTTAACATTTGTTTAATGTGTTTGATATTTTTTGGATGAGATTTGGTGGGCTTGGGCGTGAATTAGAGGGGCTTATGGGCGTGTGGCTTGGCCTTTTTTTTGGTAGGCTTGGGCGTGTGGCTTGGTGTATGTTGTGGGGTTTTAGGCTGAGGATGAGTTTCAAAACAGAGATCCAACAAGCGAACCCGAAGCTAAGCAAACGAATTAAGTCTAACAAGGTATTGATTTCTGAATTTTCCCTTCCGACGTCCGTTTCCTGCGACTTCCGCAACTTAAAGGGTAGTGCCTCCGTATGAGGCTCATCATCGGGACTTATATGCAAAAATACAGTGCCTACAATAGACCCATTGGAATCCCATTGGTAGTATGACTATGTGTCTATGGGAATTCGAATCAGGGTAGGTGTATTTGGTCTTAACCTGAGACTTGCATCGCTAATACTTGCGACAATCAATATACTTTGATTTTGGTCGTCCGGGGCTTTAACAGGTTATGTGTACGCCTCTTCTAGGTATACTGAGAATCGTAGTGTATTGGGTGTGATGTCAAGATGGAAGTATCACTTCAGTTATATGGAGATGATGATCACGGAGGGATACAGAACTGATACTCTAAGTGCTATAGCCATCGGGGAAGTATGACTAGGTCATGACTTTCCGATCATAAATAGACTAGTTGCTTGTGATCCGATATATGCTTCGTACGGGGCAGACACAACTCCAGCCCTAGGCCTAACATGTGACATTCGATACTGGATCGTAATACGCAATACTATGTATATTACGTCTGACAAAGATCATGTATTCCGTAGTAGAATATTTCTGGAGAATTAGGTAGGCACAGTGCTTTGCTAGAAGCCAACCATGTCTTGTAAATCAGTAAGTACGTGGTACCGGGTACGCACGTGTTCGGATAGTCCGATGATCGTATTTACTGCCAACATATCCAGGGATCTTTTGGTTCGCATCCCAAAGATTCACCGATGATATTTGACTCGAACAGAATTAATCTGGAATTAATTATGAGAGAGAAAAATTAATCTGGGATTAATTACGGTAATAATTTTATCAGAAAAAGAATTAATCTGGGATTAATTGCGTCGAGAATTTATCTGGGATTAAATTCGTCGAGAAGAGAGAATGAGATTAATTTGGAATTAATCAGCAAAGTAAATTTAATAGTTAAATTGGATTTTACTATTTAATTTATTTATTTATCTGGGATAAAAATCGGATTGAAGAGAGAGAGAACGATTAATTTGGAATTAATCGATTAAATAATGTATTAGATATATTAATTGAAATCAGATTTCAAAGCGGAATTACAATTGGATTTTAATTCGGGCGAACGAATAAATTTGGAATTAATTCGTAAGCGACTTTAGTAATAATTTTGCGAGGCATAATTATTTAATTAAATTAGATTTAATTGCATCGCGACGGAAAATTCGTTTAATTGGATTAAACGAATCCGAGCCCAAAGTATGTTGTGTAAGGAATTGGAATTTTGAATTCAATGTGGTGGGACCCACTCACTTACTTCAACTAGTCATTTGTTGATGGAAGTTGTTGGGTAATAAATTGGATTTTATACCCATTTCACCCACCAATAAAATATATATAATTAATGAATTTTGGAAATTATTATTATTTTTCTTTCTCTCTCGGTTTGGCCATGTGGCCATTTAATCTTCTCTTTTTCAAATTGGCGCAGTGGGTGGCCATTAAAAATGCTTTCCTTTTGGTTGATAAAATAATAAGCAAAAGGCTATTCTTTCTCTCTGAATTTTTTGCAATTGGCGTCTGCATTTCTCTTTGAAAATGCCGAAGGCATTTAGCCTTTTCATTTTGCATAAAGGCCGAATGGCCTCTGCTTCTTCTTGTTAAAAAAGGCCGAATGGCCTCTGATTTGATGAGTGGCCGATTGCTCCTCTCTCTCTTGAACAAATTTGTTTCTCCTTGGGAGATAAAATTTGTTTCATTTGTTCTTGCTAGCACATTGGGAGTCAAATGATGGTGATAGGGATACTCACCCATGAGCTTGGAAGCTTGAACATCCATGGAAGTTTTGAACTCAACCGATCAATGTAAGTCCTCCGCAACTTATTTTTTATTTTATTCACAACACATGAATCACGCTTAAAGATCCCGTGACATGTTTAGGACACTAACATTTCGCCAGTCTACACACGACGAATTCATTTTCAACAAAGGAATAATACTTGAATCGAGACAAACTACCTACAATGCGGTAATTAAGTTCAAATACAATTGAGATTACATCTAATCTCAAAAACCTAAGCACTCCTAATTAAATCTAAATTAAAACTATCTCCTAATAGGATTGGAATCCAACTCATCCCGAGAATCCTAATCCGAGAATTAGGCTACGTCTGGGGCCTATAAATAGAGAGGAAGTCTAAGGGATTGAAGATCATTGAAGCTTTGTCTCTCACACTCGAGTTCTCAAAGCATATAACACCCTAGTCTACCGCCCTCACGGTAACAACTACGACAATTGAGATAACCCTATTGTCTTGATTTACCTCCTTTTGGCTCATTATCATTGCTAACTTGAGCGTCGGAGTGCCTAAAACATCCACCATACCAGTGAGTAGTTACTCTACACTCATTTATCTTTGTTTTGCTGGATTATTGATGTCCCATCTTACGAAATCTCAATTGTGGACTAAACGTGAAATTCACCATCTACACTCATTCAACACCACAAGCAGCATTAGCACTCATCCAAGATGACTGTGAGTTTAGCAGCTATTTAGATATCAGTTGATATTTGATTATTATTAAATCCGTATCAAACTCGCAATAAATTTTATTTTAAATTATTAAATCCGCTAAAATATTTATCAAATTTACCATATCATGTGGGTAATTACCAATTTACGAAGTTTATGGCAAAATAGCCATCCCTATTAACACGACCATTAATCGTTTCTTCTGCGTGCTCTATCAATGTCAATTTTAATCATGCGGCTTTTTACTTATTTAATTAAATTAATTATTACATAATAAATAGTATATATTACACCCATAAAACGATTTACCGCATGTTGTTTAAGTTGACCCATTTGCTTTTTCAAAATTGAATGCATGCAGCCCTGCAAGCCCTCTCATTAGTACGGCATTGAAACAGCTTAATAATAGGTTAATATTCTATTATATATTTGTTAAAATATTTAAAATTTATTAAATAAATATAATTATATTTAATATAAATATAACTACAGGTATCATGTACATATTTGACCGCCCCCATGGTATTGGACGAGTAGTTTACTGACTGTCTTCTTTAATTGACCACCTATATTCCAATGGCAAAAGTAACTAAAAAAATATCAATTTGGACTCTCACCACTCCCTGACCTCATACTCAGAACAAGTAATGGAATTTAACATCCTGATCTTCGTACAGTTATATAATTACATCCTGAGAAGAAATTGTAAATTATAATTGGAAGAGATTGTTTTTTTGCCTAAAAAGGAGAAGAATTTTGATCCGGTTCTTAAAGATGAAGTGGTTTAAACTTTTCATAATCTTGTCATAAGATTTAGTGAATGACAATTAAAAGAGACCAAACAAGACAGAAAAGCCAATGATGATAAGCCAAACAATATGAACCAAAAGCAAAGCCTGAGCAGACAAAGAAGCAGTGCCACCATTGTTACCCCTCACAAAAATCCAATTTTGGCAACTCCGGCACCGGCGCAACGAGCCTCCTCGCAGCCACACCAATATGTAACTCCGTCGACGCCGCAAACGGGATCCGTCGTGAAACATTTGACAGGACAATTAGCAATTGCTCCTCTCTCAACACCACAGACGTCGGTCTCGGCATTATGAGATTCAACGGTCGGGATCGTCCAAATAAAGCTGAGGCTAAATGTAAAAATAACCAGGAAGAAGAGAGACAGTGATGATCTTGAGAATGCCAACAACTTCATCAATTTGATTATTGAAGGCGAGCTTTAAAAAAACAATATATTTAGCTCGCCTTTTCCTGGAAGAGAATGATATTCGAAGGGTTAATTTAAATTTAAACCTTATGATTCAAGAAGTAATTATGAATCATAAATGAAAATGCATGCATGCATCGACGCACGTAAGGTTTCATGTTTGGTTTGTATTGTTTCGGTTCGTAAGGTACGTTACGTACAAAGTGAGAGGCTAAAATATTTTATTTGTTTTGTTTGGCTAAATAAAGAAGAAGGAGAAGATGACGACTTTTTAGCGGTCCTGCTTGACTCTTGACTCTGTTTATGAACAAGTCAAATGCTCTGTTTTTTTTTTTTTTTTTTTTTTTTTTTTTTTCACCATTATTACCCACCTCTGATTATTTTTTTTTCTTTTGAAAAAAAGAAATCAGTCATCATGTAATCTCATAAAACGTTGGCCATCAATAATTGTAAGCGAGCCGCATCAGTCGTTTTTATTCAATTCGAAAATTTATTAAAATATATTAATAAATTAATTAAGAATTTTTGAAATAATAGTGTAGACCACCCATAATAATGCAAAGGTAAATATGGAAAGTGTAACACCCTGGTTATCATGCCAGAATCACGATGATTATTTTTCACATACGTTGAGTATCATTCAAGCACATATTTATCCATCATTAGTGATTCATTATCCGTGGGATAACTTTTGCATTATTGACATTACATTTAAATTTTATCGTGTTTTGTCAGGTTTTGATATTTTAACCATAACTTGAGTTACAGGTGTCTGTTTTGAATGATCTTGATAACGTCAGAAAGCTTAGACATAGACTTCAACTTTCATGTTATGTATTTTCTTAAATTTTGATCAGAATCAAATCAAATTTAGTGATTTTCGTGCTGACCTGCACTGTTACGAATTTTAAGAACAATTTTAACATGTGGCAAAAATATATTATAATTTTAATCATTAATACCTTCTTTTTTTTTACTCACGTGCTTCACCATTTCTTCTCCAACTCTCACGAATTGAAGGCAGCCCTCTTCCTCTCGTTTTGCTTGTCACGAACTAGGTTGAAACAAGAAAAGTTTCTTTGCAAATTATGGCGTGAAATCAAACAAGTAAGCTTCTTATCCTTTAAGTTATTGACTTCTTTGCAAGTTCCCTTTTGAATCCATGGAAAATCCAAAATGTGAATTTGATTTCTTTGCATGTTTATGAATACTAATGTGATTATTCAAGCATAAAATGATGTTGTGTTAAGAAAGATGCATGAATTTGGTTAAATTTTTCAAAGGTGGAGATGGGTCTCATTTGGCCAAAAGTGAGAGTTTTATGTGTATGGGTATTATGGCTTGATTATGTGTATTTAACATGATGATTAGGTGTGATTAATGCATCTAATGAGCTTGAGTGGTGGTGTGTGAGCTTTGGTCTGGCTGTGAGCCTCTTGGTGTTGGGTAACGATGAACTAGCCAAGATATATGTAATTAAGTGTGTGCTAAATAAAGGAATGGTGCACTGTGATGGCAAGGATTGTGTGCATGTAGTGTGTGGCCATGTATGGTAAGAGGAATATTGATGAAGATGTAATGTTGAGCTTGTTAGAAGGGACAAGGATAATGTATTGATGTTGTGGTTAATATGGATCGTAGCATGGCATATGTTATTAGCTTATGCGATGTTGTTTTAGTGAATTGTTTTGTCGAAATATAACATTTGATGCATGTTAATATTATGTTGTGAAAAAGGTTAAAGTGTGTTGATAAATAAACTTAATAGTATCCAAGTCGTGTCACATGGCTGAGACTGCTTGGAATGCATGTATCATTTACACGCATGTTTAGACTTGTTGGTGATATTTTTGATATCTTAGATGTCATAAAAATATCTTAAACTATCTTGTCAGCATGAATACACGCAATTCATCATTTAAGTGTATGTTTTCAATCGCATGATCAAGTATACTAATCGTGTGTGAATACGTTGTTAGGGTTGGTACTCTGAGCACCATTTTATTATGTATTTCCTTGTAAATACTAATGTAATATTTTATTATGAATAAAATAAACGGTTTCTTTTCTATAACATCATCTTTTATATGTTAAAGACGTAACATACCTTAGAATGATTAGTTAGGATACTGTTGCAAAAGCGTCGCAACTGACATTGAGTTATATCATGGCGTTGTCATTCTTAGATAGTTCCTGGTCAAGGTTTACACTACTT
This sequence comes from Zanthoxylum bungeanum, assembly GCA_019454045.1. Taxonomy (NCBI): domain Eukaryota; kingdom Viridiplantae; phylum Streptophyta; class Magnoliopsida; order Sapindales; family Rutaceae; genus Zanthoxylum; species Zanthoxylum bungeanum. The sequence goes on along the minus strand of SKCR01054885.1, from coordinate 2,131 downwards.
GGTCAGTAAAGTAAACATGTTGAGACTGGTACATGTCATATATTGAAATCTTGGATTCCGATGGTTTCTCAATGAACCATGAGTCTTGGAGACTCGTATAGACGTGTAGGTGTTTATAGCGGATAAACATTGAACGACTCACTAAAGATTCTTAATGGATGGTACAACAACGTCAATAAGAATCTTCTCGGGTTGAGGGAGCATAGTGATTCTTTGACTGAGATACCACTATGGATATATGAGTTATCTTCCACACTTAGATGGCAGTCACGTCACCGATCTATTTAGATCAGCCACCACTTGTTCGTTGGGTGTGGACTGATGCTCAAGATATCCTGTGTGTATCAAGAAATGATCCGTCAGTTCTGTGTACAGAGCATAGGTATTCAATATGGAATTAGCAATCTGTTAAATTCATGGGCCCGTGGTACACTATAGAAATCAGTTCTAAGTGTTATTAAGGGATTGCTAATAGAAACGTCGACATGATTATATCTATAGAGATTTGACGTTTATATCTATATCTCTGGAATAATATGGATACATGTGACGGATGAATTATACGTATGATATGACCTCGACCCGTATGGTTCAGAGAGTTTATCCGTGTTCGTCATAATTTATGGATGGGCAACTTTTATGAATGATACTGATTATTTATAACTCTCGTAGAGCACTAGAGCAACTTTTATGAATGATACTGATTATTTATAACTCGTTTAACGGTTAAACGAAAATACATGTGATGGGGACCTAATGGTCATTTTCTAATTGATGTGTTTTTGTATTTAATATTTGATATTATTAAATAGACATTAATTATTTATCAAATTATGATATTTGACGTATATATCATTAATATATGTATTTGAGATATTTAATGTATAAAAATAATACATATATTAGGATATTTGTATTTAATTATTTAAATGTTAAGTTATTAAATTGATTAAATTTTAAATATCTATTACATGATTTTTATTTTAGGAAATGGCATGATTCTATAGGTACATTTATAAGTTTACTTTATATAAGATAAATGTTATCTTTTATTCAAGTAAACTTGTTCCAATTACAATGAAACAAATTGAAAATGCTTATTATTTTTTGTTTGTGGCTCACGGCAAAAGAGGGAAAAATATATAAGTCTTTTGTTTCAATTTCTTTCATTACACAAGTTGCAAAAATAAATTACAAAGTGAGGTTGAGAGAAAACAAGAAGAACAAAGGAAGGAAATCAAGCAAATTCTTGCATTTTGTAAGTAATTTCCAACTTTCTTCAACTAGGAAATTATTTCCATGTGTCTAGGCTTCAATTTGTGATGCTTAGAATTTTCTCTACTCTTAAAGTATGTAATTTAAATAGTTGTGAACTTGTTTGAAAGATGAGTATGTATGTCAACAAAGTTTGCTTGAAATTAGTTCATTAACATTCTTTAAGCCATTTGATGGTGATGTTGTCTTTCTAGAGTTGCTTAGCCACTCATAGATAACCTAGAATTGTTCTTGAGTTTTTTTATGGTGGTGAGACTTGTTTGGTGTGGTAAGGATTGAATTAAAGTATTGAATTTGTTTAATTTGGTTTAATTTGTCAATTTATGGAAATTTTAAAATTAGGGTCATAACCCTTACCAAATTTGGGTATTTACATATATGTGATGTAATTTGATGTATATGATGTATATTAAATTTTGGATTGATTGGATTTGATCTTGACATGTTTTGAACTAAAAAAGACCAAATTGTAATCCTGAAAAATACAGGGACTGTTCGGCAATTGTAAAAAAATTTGGATTTTTTGTTGCGATTTGTATTTTCATGTATTAGACATGTATAAATCATTTTGGGATTGATTTGGAATCAATTAAATATGTATTTGACAATTTAAGGACCAAAATGATCAAAATGCAAAGTTATGGGCAAATTCAGAAATTAAAGAAATTTGATTTCTTGGGTTAAAATTTCAGATTTAAGTATTGGGAATTAAATAAATAAGTTTATTTAATGATCTAAGAAAAATTTTTGAAATCGGAAAATTTTGATTTTCCGCGTTCCTCTGCGCTAACCCCGTAATTCCCTATAAAATCCCGATACACGTGTCTTTTAGACTCCGTGCATGAGGATATTTTTG
>SKCR01054884.1:0-29647 GCA_019454045.1 Zanthoxylum bungeanum | reverse complement strand
TTGAGCTTGATGAAGTCCAACTGAAAACAACGAACCAACGGAGGAACCTGAAGTTCAAGTAGATGAAGGACCTTCAACACACACACTCCGTAGGTCGAAAAGGGTTATCTAGACCTCCTGAACGCTTGTATTTGATACAAGAAAAGAGTCTGGATGTTCTCTTAGTTGAAGAGACAGATCCTTTCACCTATAGAGAATCGATGTTGGACATCGACTCCGTGAAATGGCAAAGTGGCATGAAATCCGAGATAGACTCAATGCATGAAAATCAAGTTTGGGACTTGATTCCGCTTCCCGAAGCCTATCGGTTGTAAATGGGTTTACAAGAGGAAGCGCAGGCCTGACGGTAAGGTTTAAACTTACAAGGCCCGACTGGTAGCAAAAGGTTACACGCAGCGACCTGGCGTCGACTACGATGAAACTTTTTCGCCGGTGGCAATGCTTAAGTCTATCCGGATTTTGCTTTCTATAGCTGCATATCATGACTACGAGATTTGGTAAATGGATGTCAAAATGGTTTTCTAAATGGATTTCTTGATGAAGAAATCTATATGGAACAGCCGGAAGGTTTCACGTCCAGCGAAACTCGGGTATGGTATGTAAGCTTAAGAAGTCCATTTATGGACTTAAACAAGCTTCACGAAGTTGGAATCTTCATTCGATGAGATTATTAGATCGTCTGGTTTTCTCAAGAATTCGGAAGAATCCTGTGGGTATCAGAAGGCCAGTAGGAGCATGGTCATATTTTTAGTCCTTTATGTTGATGACATCCTAATCATTGGGAATGATTTAGGTATGTTGCAAAGCGTCAAAGCGTACATCTGTAAGAATTTCTCCATGAAGGACCTGGGAGAAGCTTTCTATGTTTTAGGGATAAAACTCTATAGAGATAGATAAAAGAGGCTGATTGGGTTATCCCAATCAACGTACGTAGATAAGATCTTAGAACGGTATAGATTTGGTAACTGTAAGAAAGCAAACATACCGTTCAGACATGTGATTCATCTTTCTAAGAAGATGTGTCCACAAACAGAAGATGAGAAGGTTAGAATGTCTAACCAACCTTATGCTTCGTGTTTGGGTAGCATAATGTATGCCATGTTATGTACGAGGCCTGATATCAGTTTCGCTGTTAGCGTAACTAGTCGATATCAGTCCAATCCAGGTAATGACCATTGGATGGCCATTAAACATATCCTAAAGTATCTTAAAGGTACTAAGGAAAGTTGATTATATATGGAGGAAACGAACTGCAAGTTAATGGGTATACAGACTCCGATTTCCAATCGGATCCCGATGATAGAAAGTCTACATCTGGATTTGTCTTTACCCTTAACGGAGGTGCAGTTTGTTGGAAGAGTTCCAAACAGGGGTCGACAGCTGATTCCACCACTGAGGCGGGATATATTGCAGCTTCTGAAGCTGCAAAAGAGGCTGTGTGGATAAAGAATTTTATCACAGAATTGGGAGTTGTCCCAAGTATCGAGAATGCGATTCCGTTATACTGTGATAATACTGGAGCCATTGCGGAAGCAAAGGAACCGAGAGGCCCATCAGAAGTCGAAGCATTGGAACGCAAGTACCACATCATTCGAGAGATCGTGTCGCGAGGGGATATTGTCGTGTGTGAAAGGTACCGAGTGAAGATAATGTAGCAGACCCGCTGACGAAGGCCAGACCTCGAAGTTGTTTGATAAACACGTGGAGTCTATGGGGTATAGATACAATCGATATTGGCACTAGAGCAAGTGGGAGATTTTGTTGGGGTTGGTGCTCAGAGCGCCAATTCCCGGTTGTATTTCTGTTAAATACTTCTAAAACATTATTATTATGAATAATATATGCAGTTTCTATAATATAATCTATCTTTCTATATGGTAAAGACGTAATGACCCTAGAATGATTAGTCATGATACAGTTGCAAAAGCGTCGCAACGGACATTGAGAAGTATCATGACGTTGTCATTCTCAGACAGTTCCTGGTCAAGGTTTACACTACTTGGTCAGTATAGTAAACCCGTTGAGACCGGTACATGTCGTATACTGGAATATATGATTCCAATGGTTTCTCAATGAACCATAAGTCTTGGAGACTAGTATAGACGTGTAGGTGTTTATAGCGGATAAACACTGAACGACTCACCGAAGATTCTTAATGGATGGTACACCAGCGTCAATAAGAATCTTCTTGGGTTGAGTAGCACTTGTGATTCTTAGACTTGAGATGCCATTGTGGGCACATGAGACATCTTCTACACTTAGACGGCAGTCACGTCACCGATCTATTTAGATCAGACCTCCGCATGTTCGTTGGTGTAGATAGATCCTCAGGGTGTCCTATGTGTATCAAGATAGGATCCGTCAGTTCTGTGTACCAGAGCATAGGTAGTCCATATGATTAGCAATCAGATAAAACCATGGGCCCGTGGTAAAGTTTAGAAGCTAGTTCTAAACATTCTTTTGAGATTGCTAATAGAATAGTCGACTGGATAATCCCGATAGAGATTTGACGTTTACATCTATATCTCTGGGATTTATCCGGATACCTGTGACGGAGGAATTATACATTTGCCATGACCTCGACCTGTATGGTTCAGCGAGATTATCCGTGATCGTCATAATCTACGGGTGGATAGATTATGGACACGAAATTAGATTTCGTGACGGATATACCTGAATCTAGAGAGTCTCAATAATGAAACATACTCGTAGAGCACTAGAGCAACATTAATAAATAATATTGATTATTTATAAAGTCGTTTAATGGTTAAACGCAAGATACGTGCAAAATAGACTAGATAGTCATTTGCTTAATTATTGTGTATTTACATTTAATACTTGATTAATTTAAATACACATTAATTAATAGTCAAAATGAGTTATTTGACTTTTATCCTAAATGAATATATGTTTTTAATATTTAATGTAAATATTATACATATATTTAATATATTTGTATTTGATTAATTAATTAATTATTTAATTGTTAAATGATTAAATTAATTAAAATATAAATATCTTACATTAGGATATTTAAAGTAAATGATGTTAGTTGCATTGTTGACTTAAATAAATATCTAATAAAGTTGTATTAAGATATTTATGCAAGTTGATAAAGTGATAAAGTGAAATGAAATTGAAATTTATATTTGTGCATTTGGTATATGCAATTTCGGCCAAGGCAAATTTTGCCCTAATATAATTGTTTTCATTTTCATTTCATTTAGTTAACCTAATACATTTCACAAAAAGAAATCTCCATTGAAGAAACTAAGGAAAGCTTGAGAAAGAAAGAAAGATCAAAGGAAGCTTGATTTAGTAAGTTTTTTCCAACTTACTATTAGTAAGGAAATTGTTCCTTAGGATCTAGGCTTCAATATATGATATCTTAGGTTATTTCTTTCTTTGTTCTTTGTGGTTTTTGTTGATGGAAGTTTTGGTGAAGGTGTAAAGCATGTATGATGAAGGAAGTGAATGACTATTGTAGTTATAAAGATTCTTTTAAGGTTTTGGAAACCATGTTGCTAATCTAGAGTTATTGACCCACTATTAAATGACCTAGATTTGATCTTCAGTTGTTTCATTGTGTTGAGACTTGGATTGGATGGAAGAATGATGATTGAAGTAATTGATTTAATGTATTTGGTCTAATTTGTCCAATTTGTGGAAATTGAAAAATTAGGGTTCTTAACTAATTCCAAATTGGGGCTTTTCATATATGTTGTACATTTGAAACTTGGAAGGATGATTTTTTAAGGGTTAAATCATACATCCTTAGTTCACTGTCTCCGAAACTCAAGCAACAGTACTATGGTATGTTAGATTCCTATAGTATGATGACGCGATTGAGACAATCGTTTGAGAACCAGGAACAAGTTATTGTTCACAAAGTCGCCATGGAACTGTTCCATGCGCGTCTGGATGAGGGGCAGAGTGTCAGCCCACATGTTCTTCAGATGATCGATTTGATCGATCAATTGAGGCAACATAATCTCATTTTGAATGACATTCTCGGTAGGAGTGTCATTCTTGGTTCACTGCCAGCTTCATTTCTCCAGTTCGTGATGTACTTCAACATGCACGGGACTGTCTGTACCTACCAGGAGCTACATAGGATGTTGCTCACGGCAGAAGAGGACCTAAGAAGGGAGTACCGACTCGCCCTCCTAGAACTACTTCTATTTCGGCTTCTTCCCAAGGATGGTCCAAGGGAAAGAACAAGAAAGGCAAGAAGAAGAAGAAGGCTTTTGGTCCTCAACAACAGGCGAAGATTGCAAAGCCCAAAAGGGCTTCTGAAGACAAATGCCACCACTTCGGCAAAGTCGGGCACTGGAAAAGGAACTGTCCTGATTACATTGCCCAAGTGAGGAGAGACAGAGCTTCTACATCAGGTACTTTTATTTTTCCAGTTATTGATTTATCTTTGGCTTGTGAAGCCGTTACATCCAGCTGGATTTTAGATTCTGCTTGTCCATTCACATTGCAATTCGTTGTAGGTGCTGAAGGAAAGTAGGAAACTGAAGCCTGGAGAGATGCAGTTGCGGTTCGGGAGTGGAGACTCTTTGGATGCAGTTGCAGTGGGAGTATGCGAGATCTCATTGCCGAATGGGACACTTTTGTTATATGACTGTCATTTTGTACCGGGATGTGTCGCTAATATTATATCACTTTTTGTATTGGATACATAAGGCTTTTGTATTAATATTAAGAATAGTTCTTGTATTTATATGATAAAAATAATATTCAGATCCTTAGTTGTCCAAACCAGCATGGTCATTATACATTGCAAACTTCTAAAGATATATTAAATACTGGAGAGTTAATAAACGTAGTTTACCTGTAGTTAATAATACTGAACTTTGGCATATGAGACTTGGTCACATTGGCGTTAAACGCCTTACCCAATTGGTTAGGAATGGTTTGATATCAGATCTTACCATTGAATCCTATCCAACTTGTGAATCCTGTATTCAGGGTAAGATGACCAAAGCCCCATTTTCTGGTGTGGACACCGCGCCACTAACTTACTGGAACTCGTACATTCTGATGTATGTGGTCCACTAAGTCAAACTGCTCACAGTGGTTATTCGTACTTCGTTACCTTTACCGATGATTTTTCACGGTACGGTTATGTGTATTTGATGCGACATAAATCGGAAACCTTTGAAAAGTTCAAAGAATTTCGAAATGAAGTAGAAAAACAAACTGGTAAATATATTAAATGCCTTCGATCAGATCGAGGCGGCGAATATATGAGTGGTGAGTTCATGGATTATATGAAGGAGAATGGGATTCTCGCTCAATATACTCCTCCAGGTACACCACAACACAATGGTGTATCTGAAAGGAGAAATCGGACTTTATTGGATATGGTCCGATCGATGTTGAGTTTCACAGATTTGCCCTATTACTTATGGGGCTACTGTCTCTTAACAGCCGCACATCTTTTGATTAAGATTCCTTCAAAGTCTGTTCCTACGACACCGTATGAGATATGGTTCGGTAGGAGACCGAATCTTAATTATATCAAGGTTTGGGGTTGTCCTGCCTATGTCAGGGTGACTCAGCAAAGTAAGCTTTCGCCTCGAGGGCAAAAGTTTAGGTTTGTTGGATATCCCTCGAACACAAGGGGATATCTGTTCTATGATACCGAGCATCGAAATGTGTCGTAGCTCGCTTCGCAAAATTTCTAGAAGTAGAATTTTTGTCAAAAGGAGGTAATCATAGACAGGTTGAGCTTGATGAAGTCCAACTGAAAACAACGAACCAACGGAGGAACCTGAAGTTCAAGTAGATGAAGGACCTTCAACACACACACTCCGTAGGTCGGAAATGGTATCTAGACCTCCTGAACGCTCGTATTTGATACAAGAAAAGAGTCTGGATGTTCTCTTAGTTGAAGAGACAGATCCTTTCACCTATAGAGAATCGATGTTGGACATCGACTTCGTGAAATGGCAAAGTGCCATGAAATCCGAGATAGACTCAATGCATGAAAATCAAGTTTGTGACTTGATTCCGCTTCCCGAAGGAATTGTTCCTATCGGTTGTAAATGGGTTTACAAGAGGAAGCGCGGGCCTGACGGTAAGGTTGAAACTTACAAGGCCCGACTGGTAGCAAAAGGTTACATGCAGCGACCTGGCGTCGACTACAATGAAACTTTTTCGTCGGTGGCAATGCTTAAGTCTATCCGGATTTTGCTTTCTATAGCTGCTTATCATGACTACGAGATTTGGCAAATGGATGTCAAAACGGCTTTTCTAAATGGATTTCTTGATGAAGAAATCTATATGGAACAGCCGGAAGGTTTCACGTCTAGTGAAACCTCGGGTATAGTATGTAAGCTTAAGAAGTCCATTTATGGACTTAAACAAGCTTCACGAAGTTGGAATCTTCAATTCGATGAGATTATTAGATCGTCTGGTTTTCTCAAGAATTCGGAAGAATCCTGTGTGTATCAGAAGGCCAGTGGGAGCATGGTCGTATTTTAGTCCTATATGTTGATGACATCCTAATCATTGGGAATGATTTAGGTATGTTGCAAAGCGTCAAAGCGTACCTCTGTAAGAATTTCTCCATGAAGGACCTGGGAGAAGCTTCCTATTTTAGGCATAAAACTCTATAGAGATAGACAAAGGAGGCTGATTGGGTTATCCCAATCAACGTATGTAGATAAGATCTTGGAACGATATAGCTTGGTAACTGTAAGACAGCAAACATACCGTTCAGACATGGGATTCATCTTTCTAAGAAGATGTGTCCACAAACAGAATATGAGAAGGTTAGAATGTCTAACCAACCTTATGCTTCGTGTTTGGGTAGCATAATGTATGCCATGTTATGTACGAGGCCTGATATCAGTTTCGCTGTTAGCGTAACTAGTCGATATCAGTCCAATCCAGGTAATGACCATTGGATGGCCATTAAACATATCCTAAAGTATCTTAAAGGTACTAAGGATAAGTTGATATATATGGAGGAAACGAACTGCAAGTTAATGGGTATACAGACTACGATTTCAATCAGATCCCGATGATAGAAAGTCTACATCTAGATTTGTCTTTACCCTTAACGGAGGTGCAGTTTGTTGGAAGAGTTCCAAACAGGGATCGACAGCTGATTCCACCACTGAGGCGGAATATATTGCAGCTTCTGAAGTTGTAAAAGAGGCTGTGTGGATAAAGAATTTTATCACAGAATTGGGAGTTGTCCCAAGTATCGAGAATGCGATTCCGTTATACTGTGCTAATACTGGAGCCATTGCGCAAGCAAAGGAACCGAGGGCGCATCAGAAGTTGAAGCATGTGGAACGCAAGTACCACATCATTCGAGAGATCGTGTCGTGAGGGTATATTGTCGTGTGCAAGGTACCGAGTGAAGATAATGTAGCATACCCGCTGACGAAGGCCATACCTCCGAAGTTGTTTGATAAACACGTGGAGTCGATGGGTATTAGATACAATCGATATTGGCACTAGAGCAAGTGGGAGATTTTGTTGGGGTTGGTTCTCAGAGCGCCAATTCCCGGTTGTATTTCTGTTAAATACTTCTATAAAACATTATTATTATGAATAATATATGCAGTTTCTATAATATAATCTATCTTTCTATATGGTAAAGACGTAATGACCCTAGAATGATTAGTCATGATACAGTTTCAAAAGCGTCGCAACGGACATTGAGAAGTATCATGACGTTGTCATTCTCAGACTGTTCCTGGTCAAGGTTTACACTACTTGGTCAGTATAGTAAACCCGTTGAGACCGGTACATGTCGTATACTGGAATATATGATTCCAATGGTTTCTCAATGAACCATAAGTCTTGGAGACTAGTATAGACGTGTAGTTGTTTATAGGCGGATAAACACTGAACGACTCACCGAAGATTCTTAATGGATGGTACACCAGCGTCAATAAGAATCTTCTGGGTTGAGTAGCACTTGTGATTCTTAGACTTGAGATGCCATTGTGGGCACATGAGACATCTTCTACACTTAGACGGCAGTCACGTCACCGATCTATTTAGATCAGACCTCCGCCTGTTTTTTGGGTGTAGATAGATCTTCAGGGTGTCCTATGTGTATCAAGATAGGATCCGTCAGTTCTGTGTACCAGAGCATAGGTAGTAATATGATTAGCAATCAGATAAATCCATGGGCCCGTGGTAAAGTTTAGAAGCTAGTTCTAAACATTCTTTTGAGATTGCTAATAGAATAGTCGACTGGATAATCCCGATAGAGATTTGACGTTTACATCTATATCTCTGGGATTTATCTGGATACCTGTGATGGAGGAATTATACATTTGCCATGACCTCGACCTGTATGGTTCAGCGAGATTATCCGTGATCGTCATAATCTACGGGTGGATAGATTATGGACACGACATTAGATTTCGTGACGGATATACCTGAATCTAGAGAGTCTCAATAATGAAACATACTCGTAGAGCACTAGAGCAACATTAATAAATAATATTGATTATTTATAAAGTCGTTTAATGGTTAAACGCAAGATACGTGATAAATAGACTAGATAGTCATTTACTTAATTATTGTGTATTTACATTTAATATTTGATTAATTTAAATACACATTAATTAATAGTCAAAATGAGTTATTTGACTTTTATCCTAAATGAATATATGTTTTTAATATTTAATGTAAATATTATACATATATTTAATATATTTGTATTTGATTAATTAATTTATTATTTAATTGTTAAATGATTAAATTAATTAAAATATAAATATCTTATATTAGGATATTTAAAGTAAATGATGTTAGTTGCAATTGTTGACTTAAATAAATATCTAATAAAGTTGTATTAAGATATTTATGCAAGTTGATAAAGTGATAAAGTGAAATGAAATTGAAATTTATATTTGTTGCATTTGGTATATGCAATTTCGACCAAGGCATATTTTTGCCCTAATATAAATTGTTTTCATTTCCATTTCATTTAGTTAACCTAATACACATTTCACAAAAAGAAATCTCCATTGAAGAAACTTAAAGGAAGCTTGAGAAAGAAAGAAAGATCAAAGGAAAGCTTGATTTTAATAAGTTTTTTCCAACTTACTATTAGTAAGGAAATTGTTCCTTAGGATCTAGGCTTCAATATATGATATCCTTAGGTTATTTATTTCTTTGTTCTTTGTGGTTTTTGTTGATGGAAGTTTTGGTGAAGGTGTAAAGCATGTATGATGAAGGAAGTGAATGACTATTGCAGTTATAAAGATTCTTTTAAGGTTTTGGAAACCATGTTGCTAATCTAGAGTTATTGACCCACTCTTAAATGACCTAGATTTGATCTTGAGTTGTTTCATTGTGTTGAGACTTGGATTGGATGGAATAATGATGATTGAAGTAATTGATTTAATGTATTTGGTCTAATTTGTCCAATTTGTGGAAATTGAAAAATTAGGGTTCTTAACTAATTCCAAATTTGGGGCTTTTCATATATGTTGTGCATTTGCGTGTGTATATGATGCATATAAAGTTTCATGTTGATTGGATTTCATTTGGATGAGTTTTGAGACATGAAATGACCAAATGGCCAAATTGGACACCAAATGGTGCATTCGGCTTTGGCATAGAAAATTGGGGATTTTGGTTCCTTTGGTGTTTTGAACATCATAAGTTCATCTTAGAAATGATTTAGAATCATTCAAAATTGATTGGATCAATTTCGGACTAAAACGGACAATATACCAAAGCAAGGGCATTTCGGTAAATTCACTTAAAATTGTTTTATTGAATTTATTTTCATAATTTGATTATTGGAATATTAAATAAATATGTTTATTTAATTAATCCGAGAAAAAGTTTTGAAATCTGAAAATCAGATTTTCACCGCTTCCGCTGCGTTACCGGATTCACCCCCTAAAAACCCCTACAGTGTTGACAAAAGAAAGTCACTCTAGAGCGAAATCATCCTAGAGCAAAGGAACAAAGGACGAAGGCAAGTAGGACGATAAAGGGACAAGCAATCTGAGCGATTAGAACGACAAGAACTCAGGACGATCGAAACAATGATTATAACGACAGAGGACTCAGAACGACCGAAAACACATGATGCAGTTGATCCCACGATTACAATAATTAGGCAGTTTCCCTCCACGATCAGGCTGTTAAGACGCACAACTCAACGATTGAAGGCATGGCCCAGCAGTTGCAGGGAGGTTAAGGACTAAAAATGCCCGAGCGGTTTATAAATTTCACTATAAAAGGCTCACTTATGCAAAGAAAGAAAGCCCCGATCAAATGAAGGCTCAAATGAGCATATGTTTATTTTTTATTTCTTAGTTCATAATCTTTAGGACTGTAATTTGTGTGCTTGTGCCCCTTGGAGGCTTATTCACTTAATCAAACGCCCCTTACTAGGACTTTGTCTTAGGAGGTTTGGACCTTACACGCTCTTCTTTCTTCACGCATAAAATCTGCGGAAACAATATTAGAACCCACGTTCAAGGTACGTTCAATACTGAGTGCGAATGACTCACGTTCGTGCCACATTCATCCTAGTGCTCGAACGAAACCTCCAAATATCTTTATGTTCGAGTTGTGTTCTTTTTATGATACTCCCTTATTTATATATTACTTCCTATAATTATTTAGTTTTTTCTAACAAACCAAAACTGTTAGAAAAAAATTTTGAGCGCTTTCTTCTATTGTATTTCATTCATTATCTCTTCTTGTTTTAACGAAATATTCATTAATAAAACATCACAATGATATTAATATACGGTTATTTTGATATTATTATAAATTTATGAGATTATAAGACTCGAACTTATTTATAATGAAATTTAATAATATAAAATTATATATTTCATATCCCTAGAATTAGTCTAATCGAAAATCATATTAATACCAAAATCCACTACAAGAACTCGAGGATTTTACATATTGGCCTGAATATGTCACCTTTTGCTAGTACACCTCTCTTTTGTGTTGATTGATCAGTAATTGGAATTAATGTGCACGATGAAACTTGAAATATTGAATGGCTATCGACAAAAACCAATGAGACCAAAAGGCTTATCGCTAAATATTGAAATCAGAAACCATTTAAGAGATTTTTTTAGAATATGTAACGTTAGTGTAAGTTTTACTCCTATTTTTTATTTTTGTTTTTTTATTATTAAATATAATTATTAGATAAGCGGTATAAAAGAACAGAAGTTAACTAGAAGGGGGAAAAAGTAACAAGTTTTTGTAAAGAATCATGGCACCGGCCCAGAAGAAACAAAGATTGGCAGGACCAAGCAGCAGCAAGCATTCGAAGAAACCAAGAAGTGATTATCACGATTCTGAAGATGATGAAGCAGGAGTAATGATGGGTCTAATTTAGTGACACTAACCGACCCAGAAGTTCTTGATTGCCCCATTTGCTTTATCCCTTTGACCAGTCCTGTCTTTCAGGTTTGATTTCTTTTGAAGCTCCTTTTTTTATATTGATTTGCGTTTTTGGGTATGCATGAAATATTGAAATTGATGAAATATTCATTTTGTTTCTTAAATTTTTATATGGGTTTTGAGTTATTCTGAGATATGATTTGTTGAGATTGTTCATTTGTTTAGATCAAGGTAAGAGCTTTTGGTTTGTGGATTAGGAAGATTCTGTAATCTATGATTGGGTTTTAGAATAAGATAATAATCAATTTGCTGGAATAAGATTTTACCATTCAACATTTGATGTCATAATTGTTGAATTAAAACTGGAAAACCACAGCTTGAAAATCTCATTTTGGTTTTGTTTAACTATGTTATATAAATTTAAATTCTCAGGACTGTCCTGACACTAATAAACTTTAATCCATTAAGAATTCAATTTATTATATGATAAAAATAAGGAAGGTTGGTTTATACCTGCCAGGTTTATACATTTACCAAATCCGTCCACTATCTGCAGCAGGTTTTCATTTATAATATCAAAACCCACTCATTACCTGCTAAAAGAAAAATCAAATCCTACCCACATCGGGAGCATGCATGATTGTGTATGCGTGCATTATCTCATTGATTCGTTTATTGATATGGCTACCAATGGACACTCATTTTTAGTAATTTTTTTAAAGTACTTATTATATTTGACACCGGTATGAGAGTTTCATGGAATATGGTGTAATTGCTCGTGATTGCAAGTATACAGAAAATTTGAATTTGTGTCTTCCTTAAAAAAACTAGCATGTTATAGTTTAAAATTGTCAACTACAACATTATAAATTACAAATTCTTATTGCAAACTTATAACTGTTGACTCTTACATGGTATGCAGTGTGAAAATGGACATGTAGCTTGTTCTTCCTGCTGCACCACACTTGTGAATAAATGTCCAACCTGCTGTTTGAAAATTGGTTGCCGCAATAGAGCCCTTGAGCAAGTTTTAGAGACATCGGAAGTAATATGCAAATTTGCCAAATACGGGTGCAAAGAAACAGTGAATTACAGCAAGAAACATTATCACAAGGAAAACTGCTCTCATGTACCATATCGTTGCCCTCTTGCAGATTGCTATTTCTTTGGGTCGTCGAACCAGTTATACCAGCACTTCAGTAATGAACACAAGATTTCAGTAGTAAGTTTTCTTTACAATAACTGCTTTCGCATAACCTTAAACGTTGATGACGAATTCCAAATTCTCCAAGAAGGGAAAGACGACAGCCTGTTTATTCTCAGTAATAGTAAGAGTAGTGAACATCTTGGGAATGTAATATCAATTTCTAGTATTACATTCATGAAAGTGAACGTACCATATAATATTTCAGTGACAGGATCGTACACCCTTAAATTCGAAAGTTTTAGAATCTCAAATCTGTATGATCCAAAACCTACAACTGGGTTCCTTGTAGTTCCATATTTTGTAGATTCATATGAAATTACAGCTAAAGCAGACTTATCTAGCGAAGCATCGAAAAAATCGAAGTGAAATCGAGCCACATTTCGAAACTCAGCGTGTATCGTGGTGCGTCCATTGGTATATTTTGATGTGTTTTTGGTATATTTTGTAGATTCATATGAAATTACAGCTAAAGCAGACCTATCGTCCATTGGCGACGCGACGTAGCCCATTATTATTTCGAGGTAGAATATGATTTTTGTTCTACGTCACGACACAAGAGTAAAACAGCCAACGTCACTAAGCGGCCACAATTCCTAGCGCCTGAAGAACTCTTATGCTCTATATGAGGGCTTATCTCCCCCCTCCCACTGCCACACTTTACTTTTTTATCTCCCCTATAATTCCTTATTTGCCCTCTTCCTTTCACCAAAATTCCATTTTCAAATAAACCATATATATCCAATTTTTTTATTTATTGATATATACACATATATATATATATAAATAAATAAAAACTTATATATTTTTTGATAAATTTTTTAAAAGAAAAGAAAAAAGAAAAAAGAAAAAAAAAAAAGAAGAAGGGAGGGCGATTCCCCTTCTCCCTCCCTTCTTTTTTTTTTTTTTTTTCCTTTTAAAAAATTTATCAAAAAATATATTTTATAATTTAATTTTATTTGGATAAATTAAAAAATATTATACATAAATAGAATTAATATTTTTTAATTTATTTAACACTACTTATGTATTATAAAAATATTCTCATGTATATTAGAAAAATATTTATTTAAAAATAGTATAAAAAACAACATAAAAAGTGTAGGGTTTTTAGGGGCTGAATCCGGTAACGCAGCGGAAGCGGTGGAAAATCGTATTTTCCGATTTCAAAACTTTTTCTCGGATTAATTAAATAAACATATTTATTTAATATTCCAATAATCAAATTATGAAATAAAATTCAATAAATCATATTTAAGTGAATTTACCAAATTACCCTTACTTTGTATTTTTGTCTATTTTAGTCCGAAATTGATCAAATCAATTTTGAATGATTCTAAATCATTTCTAAGATGAACTTAGCATGTTCAAAACATCAAAACACCAAAAGCAACCAAATCCCCAAATTTTGGACCCTTGGCCGAATGCATCTCCTTGGTGCATTATTGTGTACTTTGTCATTTCATGCTTCAAAACACATCAAGATGTAATCCAATCAACATGAAACTTTATATGCATCATATACACATCCAAATGCACAACATAAATGAAAAGCCCCAAATTGGAATTGGTCATGAACCCTAATTTTTCAATTTCCTCAAATTGGACAAATTAGACCAAATTGGTTGAATCAATTACTTCAATCATCATTCTTCCATCCAACCAAAGTCTCAACACAATGAAACAACTCAAGATCAAATCTAGGTCATTTAAGAGTGGGTCAATAACTCTAGATTAACAACAAAGGTTTCCAAAACCTTAAAAGAATGCTTACAACTACAATAATCACAAGCTTTCTTCATCACACATGCTCAACACTTCCAACCAAACTTCCATCATCAAAAACACAAAGAATAAAGAAAAGAATAACTTAAGAACATCATATGTTATAGCCTAGATCATAAGGAACATTTTCTTATCTAATAGCAAGTTGGAAAAACTTACTAAATCCAAGCTTTTCTTTTGTTTTTCCTTTTCTTCTTCACAAGCTTCTTTGTTTTTCTTTAATGGAGTTTCTTGTAAAGTGTATTAGTTTAGCTAATGAAGATGAAATGAAAACAATATATACTTGTAATAATTTGCCCTTGGCCGAAAATCACAAGCATTTATTTGGCAATTTTCATTTCAATTTCATTTATCAATAATTTGATCAACTTGACTAAATATCCAAAAAACACTTTATTAGATATTTATCAATTGGTCAACAAAGGCAACTAAGCCTTAAAACAAATATCTAAATCTTAAAATATTTATATTTCAATTAATTTAATCATTTAACAATTAAATAATTAATTAATTAATTAAATACAAATATATTAAATATATGTATTATATTTACATTAAATATTAAATACATATATACATTTATGATATTAGTCAAATATCTAAATTTGACTATTAATTAATATGTATTTAAATTAATCAAGTATTAAATGTAAATACACAATAATTAAGGAAAGAACTATCGGGTCCCTAAGCATGTAATTTTACGTTTAACCTTTAAACGACTTTATAAATAATCAATATTATTTATATATGTTGCTCTAGTGCTCTACGAGTATGTTTCATTATTGAGACTCTCTAGATTCAGGTATATCCGTCACGAAATCTAATTTCGTGTCCATAATCTATCCACCCGTAGATTATGACGATCACGGATAATCTCGCTGAATCATACAGGTCGAGGTAATGGAAAATGTATAATTCCTCCGTCACAGGTATCCGGATAAATCCCAGAGATATAGATGTAAACGTCAAATCTCTATGGGGATTATCCAGTCAACTATTCTATTAGCAATCTCTAAAAGAATGTCTAGAACTAGCTTCTAAACTTTACCACGGGCCCATGGTTTTATCTGATTTCTAATCATATGGACTACCTATGCTCTGATACACAGAACTGACGGATCCTATCTTGATACACATAGGACACATTGAGGATCTATCTACACCCAACGAATAGGCGGAGGTCTGATCTAAATAGATCGGTGACGTGACTGCCATCTAAGTGTAGAAGATGTGTTATGTGCCCACAATGGCATCTCAAGTCTAAGAATCACAAGTGCTACTCAACCCGAGAAGATTCTTATTGACGTTGGTGTACCATCCATTAAGAATCTTTGGTGAGTCGTTCAGTGTTTATCCGCTATAAACACTTACACGTCTATACTAGTCTCCAAGACTTATGGTTCATTGAGAAACCATTGGAATCATATATTCCAGTATATGACATGTACCGGTCTCAACGAGTTTACTTTACTGACAAAGTAGTGTAAACCTTGACCAGGAACTGTCTGAGAATGACAACGTCATGATACTACTCAATGTCAGTTGCGACGCTTTTGCAACAGTACCATGACTAATCATTCTAAGGTCAAAACGTCTTTACCATTTAATAAGATAGATTATATTATAGAAACTGCATATATTATTCATAATAATAATGTTTTACAGAAGTATTCAAAAGAAATACAACCGGGAATTGACACTCTGAGCACCAACCCCAACATAAAGTTACACTTAAAAATATAAAAACATAAATTCTAATCTATGTTGCATTCAAAGTCTCATTCTGGCGCACTTGGTGATATATCTAATACTTCGTACCATAATTGATTACGAATCATATAACGAGTGGCCAATTCTTTAGCTTCCTACGATGAATGTTCCCACCACCACATTGGGATGGGTGGTACAGGGTAATGAGGGTGAAAAAACTTGCACAAAGTGTCTGCCAACATGAGCAATAGCTATTTCTTGACGCTCTTGCTCTGGAACTGCAGGGGACCTTAAAGGAAAGTGAGTAAAACAACTCCAAACATTCTCAGCAAATGTATGCAGTATAAGATTGTACCTCGAAGCGATCCATGCTGAAACAAATCGGTCTCTATAAGGGTGTAACCATGTCTCCCAAAGGTAATTTAGAGCACCATTGAATTGTCTAAACTCCTCGCGCATCACCTCCCATTTTTGTTGGTAAGACCACTGTGTTGATGAATTAATAAGGGAGTGCCATGATGAATAAAAGTATTTCCATTCTATACCAAGCATATGACTACATTTGTTCATTACGCACTGATTTATGTGCCAAATACAAAGAATGTGACGAGCCATGGGAAAACATGTTTCAATGGCTTTAATAAGCCCCAAATCCCGATCTGAAATAAAAACCGATGACAATGGTGCTCATTTTTCAACCATCCATTTCTTCAAGATTGATAATGCCCATGTTAGTTGCCCAGCCGTCTCATTACTAAGATATGCGAACATAAGCGAGTAAGTTCGCATTGTGGATGTGATACAAACAACCTCTAATAGTGGTATCTGATACTCGTTGGTATTGTATGTTACATCAATGATTAACACAGAAGGAAAGTTAATAGACAGCTCTAGGCTTTTAGGATGAACCCAAAGAATATCTGTAATTTCATTGGTGTTTGGATTTGTAAAGTAATCATGAAGATAATTTTTCTTAATCATTTGATCCAAAACATATTGAATAGCAGTTAGATCACCTCGTTTCGCTTTTTTGTTTCTGGAAATAGCATTGTAAATGTTTCTGATGTCCGTACTATTTGACGAGTCTTTTTCTTTTAAAACACTAAGAATTTCACGAGGTGCGGTGTTGTTGGTCATATCAAGCACAAATTGTTTCTCTAACGGTTTTAGCCTAGACAGATATTCATGATCATCAAGATATTCTGCTACTTGATGGTTATGGAAACCATATGTAACCTTTAATCCTCACATAACACCGTCTGGAGGTTTTGGTATACCTCGCGGCTTAAATGGGCATTCACATTTTTTTGTCCCACTATTTTTAACTATGGATTGACCTTCAACAAGATACCGCAGTGGTTTGTACTTTCCTCCCCTTTCACACATAAGATGACACTTTGGCAGCTTGCCGCCTTTCAAATTAACAGGATTTTAAATCACTATCACAATATTATTTTCTAGACCAACTCTTTTTGCCCAATTTATCATATCTTCTCTACTTTCAAATATCTATATAAAAAATAATGAAGATGTATAAATAACAAATATACATAATTTCTACTCTTTAAAAATAAATAACGAATATACATAATACAAACATAAAAATAACATTGTCTGTAGTAAATTCAGTTGTATAATCACGACTATTGTTGTAGATGCTTTCCCCACTTCTAACTTCATTCTCGCATGACCAACTATCTGAAAATGAGCCCAAGTTACAGTTATCCATAATGTTTCCCGAAGATGATAACTCTATTATAAGAAGAGAGAATGATATGTTGAAGGAGAAAGAGAGAATGAGATGAGAGAGGCTCAAATTATATTACCTTCAAACTTATAAAGAAAATATTAAATCAGAATCAACACAATTTTTTAATAAAATATTTAAAAAAAAATAAAAGTAGATATTGATACTGATTTACGAAATTAAATAGGACAAACAACATTTAATAAAGAAAATATAAAATCAGAATCAGAACCAGAATCAACAAAACTTTTAATAAAATATTTTTTTTAAAAAAAGTAAAAGTAGATATGGACACTGATTTACGAAATTAAATAAGACAAACAACTTTTAATAAAGAAAATATTAAATCCGAATCAGAATCAGAATCAACACAACTTTTAATAAAATATTTTTTTAAATGGATACTGATTTACGAGATTAAATAAGACAAACAACTTTTAATAAAGAAAATATAAAATCAGAATCAGAATCAGAATCAAAATCAACTTTTAATAAAATATTTTATTTTTAAAAAAAAAAAGTAAAAGTAGATATGGATACTGATTTACGAAATTAAATAAGACAAACAACTTTTAATAAAGAAAATATTAAATCAGAATCAGAATCAGAATCAACACAACTTTTAATAAAATAATTTTTAAAAAAAAAAAAGTAAAAGTAGATATGGATACTGATTTACGAAATTAAATAAGACAAACAATTTTTAATAAAGAAAATATAAAATCAGAATCAGAATCAAAATCAAAATCAACTTTTAATAAAATATTTTATTTAAAAAAAAAGTAAAAGTAGATATGGATACTGATTTACGAAATTAAATAAGACAAAAAACTTTTAATAAAGAAAATATTAAATCAGAATCAGAATCAGAATCAACAAAAATTTTAATAAAATATTTTTTAAAAAAGTAAAAGTAGATATGGATACTGATTTACGAAATTAAATAAGACAAACAACTTTTAATAAAGAAAATATAAAATCATTATCAGAATCAGAATCAACACAACTTGAAATAAAATATTTTTTTAAAAAAAAAACGTAAAAGTAGATATGGATACTGATTTACTGTAACATCCCGCCTAGGCCAGGATGCTACCGGGAGGAGACAGGAAAACACATCTCCATAAGCCTCTGAATCTAACGAAATTTCGGCATGATGTATGCAGAACATCATGCAACCTGGCTTATACCCAGCACCCTGAGACAACCTGTTAAATCAACTCAACATAATACAATCATCATCAAGGCCTCAGGCCTGAACTCAAAGAATAAAAGTAAATACTTGGCCTCCGGCCAAAACTCAAAATAGAACTATGCTATTACACAACTCATACATATGATATACAAATGCAAATACAAATACAAAGGTCGTGAGGACCCATAACTCGACCCAAGACTCAAAAACTCTCTTGACTGCAATTGGGGTGGTCCACTGTCTTCAAAGTCTTCACTGATATCTTGCTGGTACTAAATGACTGCTACTGACCTGCAAAACTTCAAACTGTGTGGTGTCAGTCATAAGACTCAGTAAGTAACCATGCTCATAACTTGAGCGTCAAACACAAATATGATCTGAATTATGTTTCTATATTAACCTAACCGTTTATGTGACCATGCAAATATTTACAAGTCTGATTTAACCATATAACTTTTATTCATTTAATTACCATACTACTTGTTACTGATCTTTTTGTCTGAACACACACATACATACATTAACTTCTGTTTACTACAATCCATAATAACCCATCAAGTTCTACTTTACTAACTAACAGACTAAGGTCCATTACACTTCTGCTGTGCTACCCTAATTCTTCTCTCTACCTTTCTGTATACTCTGAGCTAATCTAGATTAGACAATTATAATAACTTTCTTTCTTTTACAATCTTGAAATATCATCAATCGGATAATTAATATCTTATTTCTGTTAACTATCTAATCCACTATCATTATCTGTGGTTACATGCATATGTTACCATCTCATCATGATTTAGCATCCTTACACTATGTTCTTTCTAAGTAAGCAAGCAACTCCTACCATCGTCCTTGATACACATATATCAAAATAAGATCATGCTATCATACACTAATATTTTACAAAATGCTACTTCGATATAAACATGCCATGCACCAATCTTATCATATATACCTTTCGATGCAAATCATGTCATGCTTTTATGAACTATTATTTTAAAATCTCTTTCTGAAAAACTTACATGTGAATGTACTAGTGCTATAATGCATTATCATCGACTATATGCATCTCAGATGAATTACTAGAATATATAATTCATATGAATGACTTGTAGACTGTACTAACTTTAAACATGCTATGCATTTAGAAGATACTCTTTGAAAACTCTTTCTGAAAAACTATTTTATGAAAGTTTCTTTCTGAAAATTCTTTGCTGAGAACTTTACTTTACTTTCTCTTTCTGGAAAAGCTCTTTCTGAAAACTGTATCTGAAAACTGAAAGCTACATTTGAAAACTGGGATTTGTATCTAAAAACTGAAAATTGTATCTTAAAATTGTAAACTGTATCTGAAAACTGAAAACTTTCTCTGAGTTTTGTGTCTCTGAAAACTGTTTTCTGAAAATCTGATATTTCAAAACTTCTTTTCTGAAAACTGATATCCGAGTGTCTGTAGGGAAAACTGACGTATGGGGGCGTTACATATCGCAGTCCTCCTATACGCCCTAGAGCCAGATATGCAACCCATGACAATGGGACGTTACGTATTGCCATCCCCAAAGCATGCCATACCTGCCTTGAAACTGATGGTCTTGGGGCATTACGTATCGTCGTCCCTCAAGCCACAAACTGGAGTTGGGGGTGCGGATCTATGCTACCACCCAAGCTCAAACTGGGGTCTAGGGGCGTTACGTATCGCCGTCCCCCTAGCCCATCTGGAGGATCTAAGAGCGTCCCCTCAGTCCTCAACATGTGCACATGTTTCTAAATCTGTCAATTCCAAAGTATCCGTCAATTCCGAACTGTATCTCAAGTTACATACTGGGGTGGGTTTTTACTTCATGCCCCGAAAAACATAAAACCATAATATGGATCTCAAAGTTGTATAAACTTTTTTCTAAAAACATCTCTTTTTAAAAGTCTCTGTTACTTTTATTTAAAACCTTTTGAGTTTCAAAACCTTTCTCGTTTTATCATGTATGTACATGGATATGATCATGCACTTTTTTAACTAACGACATATGCATGTTAATTTCTAATACTTTCTTTTATTATAACCATGCTTTTTAAATAATACCACATATGTTCATGCATATGTTCATGCTCGTGTTTATGCATATGTACAAAGAAATGAACTATACATTCTATTCCTTATATGCTTACATCTTGAGTCGTCTCACATTCTATATACTTATACTGTTCATAATATAGTTTATACACATCTATACCATCACAACTTAGCTTACCACATAACTTACCTTATTAATGGCTCACAAAACAATATAATGTATAGTTATATTCATACACACACAATCGATCATTAAAAATGAATGTATGACTTTATATATATATATATATATATATATATATATATATATAAAGTTTACTTATTCATTCATTTCCATTACTCATTAATCATTTATAATCATACTAGAACATCTATCTCAACAATAAGCTTATTTAGACATTTTCAAAAATTATAATTATGCTTAATCAAATACATACGGTCATCTATGCTCATTCGTGCGAGAAACTCCGTTTTACCGGAAACTCGCTAATTCTACCGGATCAATCTAATCTATTTCGTTTCTGCCCGAATTCTACCACATTTATCGTTGTAACATATTAAAATATATCCAATTCATTTCATGCTAATTCGCTAAACTACGGAACTACTAGAAACATCTTAATATAAAACTATAAACTTTAAAATAACAAATTCTAAACGGAGAGTCGTACCGAAATTCCGAGACCATATTCGGACTCCCATCGGCCATACGAACGCGCTGGTGTCATCGGAATTCCGATCGGAGTTACTGCTCATCACGAGTTGCTATTCATCTGACGTTTCTTTCCTCATTTCGTGTGCAACCGGCCGCCGTTAGGTGAAATCGACTCTGCATACTCGTAGTACTCGTCAAGGGCTTCGATTTGGCGGGTGGCTCGCGTTGTGAATCGAAACAACGAACGTCAGAACGTGATTTGGGCGTGGGGGTGCATGTGAGGGGTTTTAAAATTTTACCACTTTGGAAATTTTTGAAAACCTTAAAGCTTTATATAGTTCCCTGGAAAATATCCAAAAGGTCCCCGCGTATTTGCTATTTAGCCCCTATCATGGAACTTTCTAGAATTTTTCATTTTCGGAGCCCTTCTGCTGTGATTCTCGAAAAGTACTCAACACGAAAATTGTTCGTCTCAGAAAAACGAGTCCGATGGTTCAAAAATAAACTTGAGCGAAGTTTGTTTGCAATTTATATGACTAAAACTGTAAACTTTACGCGTTTTACAAAAATCGCGTATCTAACCTTTGATCTCACGCGTTTTCCGACGCGACGAAAATTGATAATATATTATTCCAACCCATATAACATCACTTGAACTCTTATTCTTCATTATCATCATGCTCCGAGACTATAACATCTGTCCGGGAATCTTCTAGAACAGTTTTGAAAATCTGGGATGTTACATTCACCCCTCCTTATAAAAATTTCGTTCTCGAAATTTCTCTGTCCCTATAACTGCTGAGTCGAACCTGGTCATACACGCGGAAACTATCTTACTCGACTCTACGGATATAACTTCTCTGTCTCAACTGTTAACTAATCACTAACAATAAGCTAGGATCCATAACAGCTCATCTACGGCTTTAAACTGACTATACGGGTCTGTTTCTCATCTCTGACTATACTGATCTGGTTCTTATCTCTAGGTCTACTGTTCTGGTTCTTATCTCATATCCTATGGCCTCACACGGGACCTATACTGATACTATCTAGGTCTTGCTAATTCTTCGATCTAAAAAAAGTCGTAAAAGTACTTACTTAATCTAATCTCTTCCATACGGAGATAACTAATCTAAACACATCAATCGAGTCACCCATGGACTTAAATTCAAGTAAGCAAAGCACTGTATAATAAAATCAAATCATATCAAACTATCATAAAAGATACAAACAAAGACCTACGTGGTCTTTACCAAACCGAAGACAATCTCCGACAACTAGATCCCCACAATTGCAGTCACTGACTTCTAGACCATGCTACTGACTCTGACTTTTAAACCATGCTCTGATACCAACTTTGTAACATCCCGCCTAGGCCAGGATGCTACCGACATGAGACAGGAAAACCCATCTCCATAAGCCTCTGAATCTGACGAAATTTCGGCATGATGTATGCAGAACATCATGCAACCTGGCTTATAGCCAGCACCCTGAGACAACCTGTTAAATCAACTCAACATAATGCAATCATCATCAAGGCCTCAAGCCTGAACTCAAAAAATAAAAGTAAATACTTGGCCTCCGGCCAAAACTCAAAATAGAACTATGCTGTTACACAACTCATACATATGATATACAAATGTAAATATAAATACAAAGGTCGTGAGGACCCATAACTCGACCCACGACTCAAAAACTCTCTTGACTGCAATTGGGGTGGTCCACTGTCTTTAAAGTCTTCACTGATATCCTGCTGGTACTAAATGACTGCTACTGACCTGCAAAACTTCAAACTGTGTGGTGTGAGTCATAAGACTCAGTAAGTAACCATGCTCATAACTTGAGCGTCAAACACAAATATGATCTGAATTATGTTCCTGTATTAACCTAACCGTTTGTTTGACCATGCAAATATTTACAAGTCTGATTTAACCATATAAATTTTATCCATTTAATTACCATACTACTTGTTACTGATCTTTTTGTCTGAACACACACATACATACATTAACTTCTGTTTACTACAATCCATAATAACCCATCAAGTTCTACTTTACTAACTAACAGACTAAGGTCCATTACACTTCTGCTATGCTACCCTGATTCTTCTCTCTACCTTTCTGTATACTCTGAGCTAATCTAGATTAGACAATTATAATAATTTTCTTTCTTTTACTATCTTGAAATATCATCAAATCGGATAATTAATATCCTATTTCTGTTAACTATCTAATCCATTATCACTATCCGTGGTTACATGCATATGTTACCATCTCATCAGGATTTAACATCCTTACAGATGGGTATTTGACGAATGAGTTTATTGCGGGTATTGAGGAGTTTATCTAGTTAGTAGAAAGTCATCCTACATTTATGGACGGAATGAAAATTAAGTGTCCATGTAACCAACGTAGGTGTTAAAATTGAAGTTTTTATGACCCTGATATTGTTAGACTCCATCTTGCGAAATATGGATTTGTATCAAACTATTATATATGGCATAAACATGGGGAGACTGAACAACGAGATATCTTGGAACAGATTCCTAGTCAAATGAGGTACCAAATAAAAGTCATTAAGTTCAAGTACATGCTCCGATGGCAGTTCCAAAACAAAAGTGCCCACGGCCAAAATAGCAACATGTGTCTCGTTTCCAACACGGAGATCAATCTCCTCTGACGCCAATTTCCTGTTAATCTGCAGATCCTGCACATCAGTACAAATATGAGTACCCCAACCAGAATCAAAAATCCAATTTTTAAAACTAGAAGTAGTCATGTTTATTTCAATAACAAACATACCTGAGGCCGGTGCCTTGCCCGCCTTTATCTCCTTCTGAAGTGTCTTGTACTCGTGGCAGTCACGCTTCCAGTGACCCCGCTTGCCACACTGGAGGCAAACATCCTGAGATTTGTCCTTAGGCTTCCCGGAAGCCTTTGACGCCTTGCCCTTGCCATTTCGCTTATGCTTCTTCTTTTTAACACCACGAGTCGCCTTAGGCCAAGCCTTGGGTGACTGTGATGTTTGAGCAAAGTGAGCCTCGCGCTTCTTGCCCTTTAGAAGTTCCTTCTCGGCTTCCTTCAGAGTGCCCATCAACTCTCCAAGAGTGTCGTCCTGGTTTATCATGTTATAGTTCATGATAACCCACTCCAAGTGTTAGGGAGAGACTGCAAGATCAAATCTATGGAAGTCTCAGCCTCAAAGACTATCCCCATCTGAGAAAGCTGCTCGATGTCAGTGATTATTGACCGGCGTAAACACACACGTATAAATCCTACTGTTGTTATTAATTATTGAATCTATTTATTTACAAATATCTAATTAAAGGGAGAATGGAATTGATTGCTTGATTGATTTGATTGATTGAAGATTTGCTAAATAAATAAATAAAAAGATAAAAGAAAATACTAAGGAAAATAAAAGACACAAAGTTCTTAAGGTTGTGATTTCTTTTAATATCATTTAAAAGATGAAGTGATTATTTTATGTTTCTGCAATAAATTAGTTTACTAACCTGGAACACTAAATTATGTAAAAGCCTCTTTCGATGGTCAATTACAAATACCCAGTATAACCCAATTGAACCATATTCCTATGTCAACCACATTACCTGGATTCATTAAGTCTAAGTTCCAATTATGGCTACCCTCGCCCAACAGGTATATTCCTATCCTGTAAGGAAATCTATTAAAGGGTTATCTATCCTCAAGGAAGATCGTGGGCTATTAAGTTTAAGGCTGAAACCTAAAATCCCTATGTCTAGTTCATTTTAGATTTACCATATCAATCTTATTGGTGATCAGACAATAAGAAGCTTTAAGCTTAAGACTTAATAAGTAAACCTATAAATTACCCAAACTATAAAATAATCCCTTATAAACTAGTGATATTAAAATTCATCACAACCCTTAGATAACTAACACATAACTAGGACTAATAAAAACATAAAAATAAAAGACATAAAATAAAAATACTGAAAAGTAAAATAAAAAAAAATGTTAGGGTAAAAGGAATTATTCCTACTACTACTTATTTAGATATCTCCCATTAAAATAATATATAAACTTGTGATTATTACCAGCCATAAAGGCGGAACCAAAATAACCAGCCATAAAGGCGGAACCAAAATAACCAGCCATAAAGGCGGAACCAAAATAACCAGCCATAAAGGCGGAACCAAAATAAATTTACCAACCGACCAGTCTGGCGGTATCCTTGATTAGTCAGGTTTAAAACAGATTAAAATTAAATTACCAACCGACCAATATAGCTGTATCCCTTATTAAGTCAATATTTTAAATAGTTAATATATTATTTTTAAGGGAGATTAATCTAAATAGCAATAGTAGAAGAATTACCTTTCACCCTAGCTGAAAAAGTTACTTCAACATGGTGAATAGTAAAAACTGTAAAAAGTAAAAAATAAAAATTAAATTATTTATTACAAAAAGTAATTAAAATAAATTACAAACTAAAAAAAATAAAAAAAAAAAATTAAAATATTTTTAGAGAGAGAAACTCTCTCTTCATCATAGAGATGAGGAGAGAGAAAGGCACATATAATTCTGAAATTCGCGCAGTATTTATAGAAATATTTTTCACTGTTCCAGCGTCGCGACGCCAAGGAACTCAGCATCGCGACGCTGGATTTGTCGACGTGGCACGCTGAGGAGACGACACGTGGCATGGCGGCTGACTGTTCACCCGACACGTGGCAAGGCGGCTAAGACTCAATTATTGTGATGACGTCATTGATGACGTCATGCTGACGTGTCGCTGACGTGGCGATGACATGGCGATGACGTGGCGCTGGCGCGTGTTGCAATTTTCGGCACAATAGGATTGCGACACGTGGCGACACGTGTCACGCTGTGATTGGGTGATGCTGACGTGGCATGTTGACTTGGTTGACCTTGTGACGTGGCAGATGACGTGGCATGACACATGGCAAAGTTGACTCGTTGACCGATGATGTGGCTGATGACGAGGTGACACGTGTCAAGTCTGAGTGTCGGCAGCATATGATGATGACACGTGGCACGGCGCATTTTAGCAGATGGGATGTGATGGTGACACGTGTCACGGCACATTTTAGCAAAGTCAAAACTTCTCAAATTGTTGACCGTTGACCAGGCGCATGTTAGCAGATTCGGCTCACGCTGGGCGTCGCGACGCGGAAGGTATGGGCGGCGCGACGCTGTGGATGGAATTACCAAAATGCCCTTTTTCACTAATTCACTGTTTTACTCCAAATCACCTCCAGATGTCCTGAAACTTTATTTATCTACAAAATAACACAAAACACATCAAAACATTAACAAAACTCAAGAAACTATACAAAATATTAGTTAAATGAGTGGGAAATAGTGATATAAATATCACTCATCACACCCCCAACCTAACATTTTGCTAGTCCTCGAGCAAAATACAAAATAAAATAACATAACAAAATTTAACTAAGCCATTTTCGTAGGGATCACGGTTGCATTTAGCGTATGCAACAAGCCTTTAAACCCCTAGGTGTCCCTAGTGGACGAGTTGTAGTCTCGTGAGGGCTTACAACAATGATACCCACAAACATTTTTTTTTAAAAAAGTAAAAATGTATTAAAACTAATGCACACAAAAGCAAAAAGACAAGCGAAAAGAGAATAAAGAAAGTTAGTGACTAATCAGGTGAAAATTCTATTCCAAGTTATTAGTTGTTTTGTTTCTTTCTAAATTACCGAATGAGTAAATTCTCCGATTATTTTTACCATTCTTCATATACACAGCTAACAAAATATTAGTCAACTCATTTTTTGCCCACAACAGTCATAAGTGCAGTTGATAAGAGAGTAATATTTTTGTCCTAAAGTTCTATCAGATTTCGCACCTTTTTGTAGCAATGGAATAATTTTTCTGATTTTTCTGATTTTTTTCTTTGATTTTTTCTCTATTTTTTTTATTTATATACAATACCTTCCGTCTATGTAGCGAGCTTTGGGTCGGTGGCTCCCAAACCAGTTGGCTTTAGGGCACCAGGTGTTAAGACACCCCTACGAACTTAATTACTCAGACTTCAGATATATATATATATATATATATTTTTGCAGCATCTTCGATCCATGTAACGAGCTTTGGGCCAGTGACTCCCAAACCGGTTGGTTTTAGGGCACTAGGTGTTAAAACACCCTTACAGACTTAATAACTCGGATCTCGGAATTTTTTTTTTTTTTTTTTTACTCCATCACTATTTAGAGATGCTTCCTCCAATTAAACTATAGTACGGAATATTACAAACTTTTCAATTTTAGCTAATGACTGTGTGTTCCATGTAAGTTGATAATACCTGCCAACTGAACATATGAAGATTCATTTTAGTCAGATTTATGGAGAATTCACAAATTAAATAATTCAAAAGGAAATAAACAAAAATTAACTTGTTTTGAAATAAATGGTTTGAGATACGTATCAGGAGTGAAAACTCCTTACTCGGCTATCTTTTACAACAATTTCACCTTTTTAGTCAAAATAAAAACACAAAAATGCAAAATATTTTTGTAATTTTTGAAAAATTTTCATTTTTTTGTTTTTCGAAAAATTTTGGACTAAAAATAAAAACAACATACAAACTAAAAACAGGTACTAATCAACTAAATCCCTCCCCCAAACCTAAATGAGACATTGTCCCCAATGTCTTAAACAGTAAAAGGAGAGTTAGAAGGTTGTACCTGGTTAGCTGAAATCTACAGGAAATTAAATGTTAAGATCCAGATTAATTCGACGCCTCTTACCACGATCGTCCTCAGACCAATTTATCTTTGATAGGATAGGGTCAACTTGTGGTTCATAGGCTATTAGTTGGTCTATTAGATCCGGAGCAAGTCTGGCAGTGAAGAGGAGGTCTTTCATGGGTTTTGACACGAACCCATTTCTCCGAGCATCATCAAGAAACACACAAAGAAAATCATAAAATCCATCAACGTTGAGTAGTCCAAGCGGTTTCTGGTGTATGTTCAGGTTCGCCCAAGATAGAACTATAAAAATTTCCTCCAATATACCTAAACCACCTGGCAAGGCAATAAAAGCATCAGCACGGTTAATCATTTCTACCAAACGTTCAGACATACCTGATACGATCAGTTCCTCTCCGTTTGATGATCCAATAAGTTTTGCCTCTGCCAAGGGTTTTGGGACGATTCCCAAAACGTGACTGCCTCCTTCCTGTACGGCTTTTGAAACGATCCCCATAAGTCCGAGATTTCCTCCGCCATATATTAGGTGCATATTCCTTGCGGCTAAGACTCGACCCAATTCATGTGCTGCTTCTATGTATTGTGGTTTAGTACCAACAGTACTACCGCAAAACACACAAATGTTTTCAACTCGTCTTCTTGAAGTGGCTTCCATTTTTTATGTATTTCTTTTTCAAATCAGGATGCTTTCAAAAGTGCAATGATGAGCTGAATTTATAGTACCTGAAAAAGGGTGAGTAATAATAGCAGAGTATCTTCCAGAGGACGTTTGTTAGCTAAACAACAAAAGAAATCGTGTGAAAGGTCAAAAAGTCTGGATCCTGTTACGAAAATAAAGATAATTACAACAGAAAAGCAAATCAAAGCACAAATTAAGGCAACGGAATTGTGTATGCAATACGCCACTCGCTTAGTATATAAATTCATTAGAATGAGTCTCAAGATTTCATTCTTTATTCAGCCATTGCAAATGAATTGTTTCTCATCTTTGATTTCCAAACACAATTCATTCTGTCTAAAAATGCTTTGTTTGTGCCTTTCCCTACAAAAATAACACAAAAATTAAAAGTTCACAAATATATGAAAACAAATCACAACAAATTGCATGGGTTGCCTCCCTGCTAGCGCTGAATTTTTCGTCTTCAGCCAGACGTGACTGAAATCCATCTGTCAAGGAGGT
>SKCR01054883.1:0-29654 GCA_019454045.1 Zanthoxylum bungeanum | reverse complement strand
TTGTTAACTGCTCGAACGGTTTCGCCTCCCTCAGTCCACGAATTTCCACGTTTCATGCTTGCAACTGCTGGATCATGCATCTAAATGTTGAGTTGTACGCGATAACTGCCAGATCGTGGGTAGTTACTGTATGGATTTTATTGCGGAAATTCGGCAACGCAACGAAATAGTGGAAAATCAGAATTTTCCGATTTCAAACTTTTTCTCGGATTAATAAAATAAACTTATTTATTTTATTATCCAATAATCAAATTATGAAATAAAACATTATTGTAGGCATTGCATTTTTGCATGTGAAACCCGATGATGAGTCTCATTTGGAGGCACTACCTTTTGAGTCACGAAAGCCGCGGGAAACGGATATCGGAAGGGGAAATTCAGAATATAAAGGTTCACTGTTTTCGTTCGTGCTGCGTTCGTGTATGCGTTCGAACGGCAAACAGATTGCGGGCGTTCGTGTCGCGTTCGAGGAAGCGTTCGAACGGTGTCGGTAATTCTGGTTTTGCTGCTAGCCTCACACCCAAGCCCAATTAGCCCACCAAGCTCATAAGACACATCCTAATTAAATCAAATATTAATTAAATTAAAAGTCAATTAAATAAAATATTTAAACCATTTACCTAATCTAAACCAATCAAATATAATCATACCAAGTTAAAATCAATCAACCAATATATTATTCCCAAACTTAAAATATTGTATGCCTAATCAACATAAACTAAATATTCAACCTTCCCTATCTAGCCAAGATTTGTCCCCCCTCAATCTAATCCTTTCCTTATCCAACACCAAATCAAATCCCTCTTTAATTAGCCAAATCCCTTTCCTTGTCAAGCCTAACCCTTTGCCTATAAAAAGAACCCTTCACCAACCTTCTCAACCCTAGCTAGCTCATACACAACACATAGGAAAATTACAGGAAGAAGACACCCAAAAACAGTAAGCAAAAAAATACAGAGGAAACGGCAGCGAAACCACAAGGAAACAGCAGCAAAATGGACTCGAAACGGTAGCTTGAGCGGCAAAACAGCGAAGGAAAAGGCAAACCAGTGAACTAGAAAAGTTGCGGAGCTTTACCCCTTCCGATCTTCGTGAAACGCGAGTCCGAGAGACAGCTTAAAAGGTTAGACCTGAGGGTACTTTTCACACTCATCTTTACGTGATTTTTGTTATTTATTTTGATCGTATTTTACTTATTCGTTGAATCTTGTTTGTGTATGATGTGTGTTGTGGGTATTGGATGAATGATAGATGTGTCAACTCTCGCGGTATATCGGATGGAAACCCGGACATAAATTTCATAGCCGATTCCGAATGGACGGTAATATGATCTGTACTCGGGACACAACTCCACGTACCGCTTGAGTAAACGACACCCTCTTTTGTTTTGTGTTGCCTTGGGTTTATTTATTTTTCGTCACTTGAATTCTGTATGTTGTTTATTTATGCATGATTCAATCGAGCGCATGGGCTTAGTAAGTGGAATGAAAGATCCCCTATGGGGAGGGGCTAAAGCCCTTTACCACGATGCTTTGCCGCGCCGATTGATGTATGTTCGGTTGGATGCAAGATACGTTCAATCGGGCATACTTAGTTTGATATGATTGTCTTTATCTTTTTATGCATGGTTCAATCAAGCGCATGGGCTTAGTAAGTGGAATGAAAGATCCCTTATGGGGAGGGGTTAAAACCCTTTACCACGATGCTTTGCCGTGCCGGTTGATGTGTGTTCGGATTGGATGTAAGATGTGTTCAATCGGGCATACTTGGTTTTTATATGATTGGCTTTATTTTGTATGTATGATGCGATCGAGCGCATGGCTTAGTATGTTGGTCTAAATGTCCTCTCTTTGAGAGACCAAGATCCCAAAAAGGCCACCTTTACGGCAGTACTTCGCCCCGCCCATTTATTTTGTTGTTTATGTATTGCGTCCCATTTCATGCATCAGGTCTGTTCCTGTTCGAACGCGTTTACGAACGCAACTCGAACGCGCATGCATTTTACCTTATCATGTATCAGGTCTCATTTCCGTTCGAACGCGTTCACGAACGCCATACGAACGTGAGCATTTTGTTTCATTTCCGTTCGAACGCGTTAACAAACGCCATACGAACGTGAGCATTCTGTTTCATTTCCGTTCGAACGCGTTATCAAACGCCATACGAACGCGAACCTTCTGTTTACCGTTCGAACGCGTTTACGAACGCTACACGAACGCGAACACACTGAACTGAGACATATTCATCACATGCCATGTATAATTGTTTCTTAGGTGATTTTTTCATGGAACCACACATAGTCATTCTTATCTTTGTGCACATAATAATGAAAAACATGTTTATTCCATTAGTTGCGTCATTTGCCTTAGTCTTGATTTAACGCATTACGATTCATATATCTATGCCATGATGACTTTGGAGTATTATTTCTTGTGATATATCGGATGGAAACCCAGACATAAATTCCGTAGCCGATTCCGAATGGACGGTAATGCGGTCTGTACTTGGGATACAATTCCACGTATCACTTGGAAAAGTGCTCACATGTATGCTTGTGCAGTTATTATGTATGCTTGTGTTTTTCATGAATATGATATGCTGAATGAAGTTGTATGTTCGTTGTTACTTTGAGGTATTTTCAGGCATGTGTTCTTAGATGTGAGATATATGTGAAATGTATGTATAAGTTTTATTTTGTACCTGTGAATTTAGAAGCATGATACTCTAGGAAATAAGTGCTACTTAAGCCTGATTAAATTATTACATAAATCTTGTCATTACAAGTGGCATAAGTAAGGGACCATTCCGAACCCAATGGTTTGAGGTCTTCCCTTGCGAGGGGTGAGTGCGGCCTTAAATCTTTATCCCGGTTCACACCGGGTGGCGACTCCATTATTCTCCGGTTTAGTCCCCAGTGGCTATTCCGTACTCCCGACCGGGCCGCGAGCTCGGGACAGCATGCGTCGCCCCAGATTCCTGTGTTCCCACAATTATAAATCAAAATTTATGTGAATTTACCGAATTACCCCTAAACAAGTATTTTGTTTATTTTTAATCCGAAATTGTTCAAAATAATTTTGAATGATTCTAAATCATTTCTAATATGAATTTAACATGTCCCAAATGTCAAATACAATTAGCAAATTAAATTTCCCAAAAATTCGCCCAAGGCCGTGAGCTTCCAAGGAGGGGGGAATGTGCATTTTGCACTTTTTATGTTCAAAACACATCAAGTTGAAATCTAATCAACATAAGATTTTATATGTATTTTATACACATCAAAATACACAACATAGATGAAAAGCCCCAAATTTGGAAGTGGTCTTAAACCCTAATTTTTCAATTTCTACAAATTAGACCAAATTAACAAAATCCAATACTTTAATCATGTTTCTTCCATTACAATCAAGCCTCAGCACAATGAAACAACTATAGAACCATTCTAGGTCATTTAAAAGTGGGTCAATAACTCTAGAATAGCAATAAGGTTCTAAAACCATGAAAAAAAATGCTAGTTAACATTTTATAAGCATTCGATTAACTTCATACATGCTCAACCCTTTATCAAACTTTCATCCACCAAAAAGAAAAAGAATAAAGAATGGAAAAACTCAAGAACATCACAAAGTGAAGCCCACAACAAGAGGAACATTTTTCTCTCTAATGGAAGGTTGGAAATACTTACTAAATTCCAAGCTTTTCTTGGATTTGTCTTTCTTTCTCTCAATCTTCATTTTCTTTCTTCAATGGAGTTTTTATTAAAGTGTTGATGGTGTTAACTTAAAATGAAAAACAAAACAATATATACCATAACCCTAAAGCCTTGGCCGAATTTCGGTATATACCAAATATCTAGATATTTTGTTTTTTTTTTTTGTTTCAATTAATTAGCTTTTATCAACTTGTATTTTTAATCATCAAACATTTAATGAATTAAAGTAAGTCAACAAAAGCATCTTAATGTCATCTCACAAATATCATAACCAAAAATTATCTTTACTTTAATTAATTAAATCATTTAACAATTAAACAATTAATTAATTATAAAAATATTAATATATGTATTATATTTACATTAAATATTA
Organism: Zanthoxylum bungeanum; assembly: GCA_019454045.1. Taxonomy (NCBI): domain Eukaryota; kingdom Viridiplantae; phylum Streptophyta; class Magnoliopsida; order Sapindales; family Rutaceae; genus Zanthoxylum; species Zanthoxylum bungeanum. The sequence goes on along the minus strand of SKCR01054883.1, from coordinate 25,569 downwards.
AATACATATATATATATATATTTATGATATTAGTCAAATATCTCAATTTGACAATTAATTAATGTGTATTTAAATTAATCTAACATTAAAAGTAAATACACAAGAATTAAGGAAATGACTATCGGGTCCCTACACATGTATTTTGCGTTTAACCTTTAAATGACTTTATAAATAATCAATATTATTTATTAATGTTGCCCTAGTGCTCTACGAGTATGTTTCATTAGTGAGACTCTCTAAATTCAGGCATATCCGTCACGAAATCCAATTTCGTGTCCATAATTTATCCACCCGTAAATTATGACGATTACGGATAAACTCACTGAATCATACAGGTCGAGGTCATGGCAAATGTATAATTCCTCTGTCACAGGTATCCGGTCAAATCCCAGAGATATAGATGTAAACGTCAAATCTCTATAGGGATTATCCATTCGACTATTCCATTAGCAATCTCAAAAAGAACATTTAGAACTAACTTCTAAATTGTACCATGGGCCCATGGTTTTTATCTGATTGCTAATCATATGGACTACCTATTGTAGGCATTGCATTTTTACATGTGAAACCCGATGATGAGTCTCAGTTGGAGGCACTACTTTTTTTAGTCGAGGAAGTTGCGGGAAACGATCGTCGGAAGGGAAACCGGTATTTTGATTAGTTCTTATTCGCTGGATTAGCTTCGGGTTCGCTTGTTGGACCTCCGTTTTAAAACACACGTCACAAATTGAATTTAAAAGTAATTAAAACATTTAATATATATGTCACAAATTAAATTAAATTGAATTGAATTAAAATCAATTAAACTAAAATAAAATAAATTAAATAAATAACCAATTAATTAAATTAAAGTTATATCTAAAAATCACAAACCAATTGAATTAATTAAATTAAATTCACAAATTAAATCCAATTAAATTAATTCCAATTCAAATTAAATAAACAAATTAAATCTAAATAACCACCTACCAAAATATAAAAATACTCACCAATTTAATGAAATTACCCACCTAAAATGACACACCTAATTTAATTGATTTCTTTCCTAATTAATCCATGAAACCCTAATGCACTAATATAAAAACACACAAGAATGAAACCCTAGAGGCTCTGGACGGCAGCCCTCCCACCAGCTCTCTTCTCTCTCGGCTTCCTCCCTCTTCATCCAGCAGCACACCCTCACACCATTGAAACAACCCCATCCCTCTCATTCAAGAACACAAACTCATCATCCTGCACTCAAAAAGAAGACACACATACTGACCTAGCATATCACCCACGTAGCCTGCCTTCTTCATGCCTAATAAACTCCACAGCAGCCCCTCAACTTACAAATCAAATCTGCCCTGACCAGCCCCACTCAACAGCCCACGTACCCAAGCCAACTTCACGCACATATTCACACAGCTCATGCACAAAAAACCCTAATCTCGCTTCGTGCCTACACTGCCTTTGATTCATGGTGACACCATTCCTTCACCGCCAACGAACCCACCAGCTCCTCACGCCTAGCCCTTGATTCAACATATCAAAGTCCTCTGACCAGCCCTTAGATCCCACTAACCAGCCCTCCACGTGAAGACCACAACAGCCCTAATCTATGCCTAAGTCATCAGCCCTCAAACTGCCATCATAACATTCACGCCATTAGCAACCCTGATTCACACAGCCCTTCGCCACTTGAACAAACTCACTAACGCACCATAAACTTCACGCCGCATCACACACTCACCGAGCAGCCACGTGAACAACACACACACCAGCCTCTACCCTTACCAAATTAACGAGAACAACACACCCCACCAAAACATTCTCTCGGCACCTTCAAAATAAGAAACCCTAGCCTCACGCAGCAGCTCACGCCCTCCACTGTGAACCAAAGCAACACAGCCTAGCCCTCTCAACTCACGCCACTCGTTGTTCTTTCACGGAACAAACACAAACAACACACACAGTAGCCCCTGCCCGGACCAAATTAACGAGAACAACACACAGCAGCCCCTAAACTACCCCTAAAATCAGCCCCTGACCGCACCTAAACTACCCCTGAAAACAGTCTCCAAAATTGTCCAGAAAAACTACACAAAACAGTCCCCAAAACCACCGCAAAACACCACTGAAAACCACACAAAACAGTCCCTGAAAATACCCCAAAACAGTCCCAAAATCGAGCCAAAACAGTCCACTAACACACCTGAACAGTGACCAGAAAATTCCCCGAAAGCAGCAGCGAAACAGAGTGGAAACAAACAGTAGCCCGAACAGCGAAACAGCGAGCTAAGACGTTAAACCAGTGAACCGGAAGAGTTGCGGAGTGATAGCCCTTCCGACGGTCGTGAAACGCAAGTCCGAGAGCCGACAAAAAGGTTAGACCTGAGGGTATTTTTCACATCCGTTTTCAGTGTTATTTTTATTACTTATTGAGATTCATTTGCATGATTCTTATGTAGTAATGCATGTTGTGGCCCTTGGTTAGATAAAATAATGTATGATGCATGATTGTGGCCCTTGAATAGATAGTAAATGCATGTATTATGAAATGATGCATGTTGTGGCCCTTAAGTAGATAAATATGCATGTATTGTAAAATGATGTATGTTGTGGCCCTTGAATAAATGAAAATGTGTCGCCCTCGTCGTGGTATATAGGATGGAAACCCGGACGTAAATTTCATAGCCGATTCCGAATGGACGGTAGTATGATCTGCACTCGGGATACAACTCCACGTACCACTTGAGTAAACGGCGCATATTTTGTTTTATGATGTTTTGATTTGTTTGTCATTCGTTACTTGAATTCCGCATGTTTTTCATTTGATGTGTTTATGAGATGGTATTCAAGCATGATTAGTCATTTATTTTGCGTTGAGAATTCGCATTATGTTTAGTTTGTTCTTTACTTTCTGCATTATATAATTGAGGTATGCCATGAGATTATTGTTTGACATTGTCGTTATAATGGTTGATTTTATGCATGCGAACTTAGGAGTAAATTATCCTTGGAAATAGGTTGTTTAGGCTTGGTTGATTCATTGCACAAATTATATCATCACAAGTGGCATAAGTAAGGGACCATTCCGAACCCAACGGTTTGAGGTCTTCCCTTGCGAGGGGTGAGTGCGGCCTTAAATCTTTGTCCCGGTTCACACCGGGTGGCGACTCCATGTTATTCTGTACTTCCCAACTAGGCCGCGAGCCTAGAGAATTGCGTCGCCCAGGTTCTGTTGTCCTACAGTCTGGCGACTCCACTGGGGATAAGAGAATTGGCCCCGAAATCATGTCTTGTGATGTGTATGATTTGTGCATTAGTTGACCGTTTCTATAGTGGGTTGAGGGAGTTCAATCAAAGGCATTGTCATAAACCCGCATGAGAACCATAGTTGTATATCCTATAGAAGTTGCCCTTTATGCTTTTGATAACCACATCATATTATATCTCATATGTCGCATGCATCTCATGCATACATGCATCATGTTAACCCTCTGTGTCTTAAAAGCCATCATAGATATCCGTTGGGTTAGAAAAAAAAAGGGGGTTATTCAAGAGGAGTTTAGCAAACATGGATAGCGGGGAAAAGGAAATCGAGAAACAGAAAACCTCACGGAAAGGATAGAAAGACCATTGGGGAGGCCTTCGAAAAAAAAAAAAAAAAGAGAGAGAAAAAAAGAGGGAAAAGAAAAAGAAAAAAAAAGAGAGAAAAAGAAAAAAAAAAGAAGAAGAGAAAAAAAAAAAAGAAAAAGAAAAGAAGAAAAAAAATTGTTTGTTTTAGTCATTGATAGTTAGACATAAGTCTGATGATGAAATTGATTGCTTTAGAGTGAAACTTTAGAAACGATAAACCCTTGACGTGCTTTTATCTGATGCTTTGAGTAATTGATCTATGTTAGACTCGTAAGCTCTTGATTATGGTTCTTAGTAGTGAAAACCTGAGTAGTTAGCAAAGTGACTAGTTGATGAAATTGTAGGTCGGTGAATGACCGTTTGCTTAGATGTCTATCTTGATTTGCTTATGTTATGATGTGTGGTATGGTTGAAAATGAAGGAAAGTCTCAAAAAAAAAAAATGAACCACCTATAACCGATAAGCGTGAAGCTACCCATGGGCGAGTATTAGGACCACCATGAGGAGAAATGCTACCTTAAAGGTAGGTGTGTTGAAAAAAAAAGAGAAAAAAAAAAGAGAAAAAAAAAATGAAGTTCAAAATGAAAAGAAAAAATGAGAGACAAAGGAAAAGAAAGATAAACCATACTACATTGAGCATGGAAAAGCAATTGCGGAATATAATTGAGACATCTAGGTTGGTTTGACCCACCGATCCCGATTTTGAAACGAAATCATCGAGTTAGCTTACTTAAGGATTAAGCTGTGAAAGAACCTTTGCACACACACACTTTGAGTCTGGCATAGATCATTTTTTCAAAGACTTGGATTTGAGTTGCATCGAATGTTTTGAAGGTTCTCTGGTTTCATTACTGGGCATTCCTTGAGGACGATAATATGTATAACTATTGGGACTATTTCGTAGCATGTGATATAGTATGATGATATGGAAGGCCCCACCATGTGGTTCATCTTGACCAAGTGCAAACAGCAGAAGCAGAAAGCTAACCAAGACTGGGGGCGACCAGTCTACCACCACCTCGTGAATCCGGGACATAACAAGAAATTGAGGGATGAGACCAGAGAGAAGACTGAGCAATCACTTGGAGAGCTGAAGGAAGACCTAACCCAGCGGAATAGGAAATTCATTCATGCATGCATGCATACACGTAACATATTTTGCATTCTTTTTTTTGTGTTTGTTTTGTTTTGTATTCACAGGTTTCAAAGAAGAAAAAAAGAAAGCGGCAAAGACAAGCCAACCAGAATCAGCAACATATGAGTAGTAGTTTTGGGGATGAGTCCCAGGGTTGAAGCCCATATCAGTTTCAGTTTTGGGGATGAATCCCAGGGTTGAGGCCCATATCAGTTTCAGTTTGGGGATGAGTCCCAGGGTTGAGGCCCATATCAGCAGTTTGAGAATGAAGAAGCGGAGAATGGCACTCCGAGAATGGAGAACAATCCGAGAATGAACAAGCTGAGAATGATAATCCGAGAATGGATCAGAGCCGAGAATGGTAATCCGAGAAGGGATCAGAGTTCGAGAATGCACAAGTCGAGAATGACAAGTCCGAGAATGGAACAAAGTTCAAGAATGAACGAAGAATGGTAATCCGAGAATGGAGCACAGTTCGAGAATCCACGAGTCGAGAATGACAAGTCCGAGAATGGAACAAAGTTCAAGAATGAACGAAGAATGGGCAATCCAAGAATGGCACTCCAAGAATGGAACACGGTTCGAGAATGGACCACATCTCAGTAATGGTCCGAGGAGGGACCACCTCACAGTAACAGTTCGGGAATGGACCACCATCAGTTCATGATCGGTATCAGCCGGGTATGGTATTCTGAGGGCGAGGCCCACATCAGTTCATGATCAGTATCCGCCGGGTATGACACTCTGGGGCGGGGCCCACTTCATTATCAGTCCTTGACGGGTATGACACTCTGCGGGTTGAGGCCCACATCACTATCAGTCTTTACCAGGTATGGTACTCTGGGGGCGAGGCCCACATCAGTTTCAGTCTGGGGGCGAGGCCTGCATCAGCATCAATATGGGTGCGAGGCCCATATTAGTTTCAATTGGGCGAGGCCCATAGGCCCATATTAGTATCAGTCGGGGGCGATGCCCATACCAGTATCAGTTTGGACGAGGTCCATATCTATATCAGTTAGGGTCGAGGCCCACATCAGTTTCAGTCCGGGGCGAGGCCCACAGTATTGCAGTATCAGTTTCAGTCGGGAATGACACTCCGGGAATGGAGATTTTGGTCCGAGAATGGACAGCTCGGGAATGAGCACGCCGAGAGTGGCACATCGGGAATGGCACTCCAGGAATGGAGATCGGTTCGGGAATGCAGCACGGTGGCAGTTCGGGAATGGACTTCACCACACCACAGGCACGGTGATGGTTCGGGAATGGACCTCATCGCACCGACATCAGCATCAGTTCAGCCGAGAATGGCAATCAGAGTTCGATAATGAACAAGCCAGGAATGGTACTCCGAGAATGGAACACGGTTCGAGAATGGACCACCATCATATCAGTATCAGTTCAGGGGCGAGGCCCCCGTTGTCGGTTGTAGTTTCGGGATGCGTCATAGGGTCGAAGTGCCCACTACATCATCATATTGAGGGCGAGGTCCCTATTGTCAGCGGTATTGGTCGGGGTGCCCAGGGTCGAGGTGCCCCGTTGTCAGTTACAGTTATTGAGATGCGTCCAAGGATCGAACTCCACAATCAACAGTTCAGGAACAAAGCCTGCATTCAGTTCAGTGGGGAATAAAGCCCACATTCATTACAGTCAGGGGGACAAAGCCCACGTTCAATACAATTCAGGAACAAAGCCAGCATTAGTATCAGTTTGGGGATGAGTCACAGGGTCGAGGCCCATGTCAGCATCAACATCAGTTTCGGGGATGAGTCCCAAGATCAAGACCCACGTCGATATCAGTATCAGTTTTGGGGGATGAGTCCCAAGGTCGAAGCCCACATCCATTACAGTATCAGTTTCGGTGATAAGTCCCAGGGTGAGACCCACATCATCATCTTCAGCAATTGGGGATGCGTCCCAGGGTTGAGACCCACATCATCGTAAGTATATTCCAGTTTGGGATGCGTCCCCGGGGAGGCCCACTTTGTCAGCGGTTATTGGGATGCGTCCCAGGGTCGTGGACCCACTGCATCTTTGTTTTTGGGGATGCGTCCCCGGGTCGAGGCCCACTTTGTCAGCGGTATTGGGATGCGTCCCAGGGTCGAGGCCCCCGTTGTCGGTTGCAGTTATTGGAATGCATTCCAGGGTCGTGGACCCACTGCATCATTTTTGGGGATGCGTCCCCGGGCCGAGGCCCATTTTGTCAGCGGTATTGGGATGCGTCCCAGGGTCGAGGCCCCGTTGTCGGTTGCAGTTATTGGGATGCGTCCCACGATCGAGGTCCACTGCATCATCAGCTCGGCGGAGCAACATGCAAGTCAGGTGGCAGCTGGCGCGCCAGGTAAGTGAAAATGTATTGCATGTACTTTGATAGGATTGTCACTGTCACACACTGCACAAGTCCCATCAAAGTGGGGGCGACTGTAGGCATTGCATTTTTACATGTGAAACCCGATGATGAGTCTCAGTTGGAGGCACTATTTTTTTAGTCGAGGAAGTTGCGGGAAACGATCGTCGGAAGGGAACCGTATTTTGATTAGTTCTTATTCGCTGGATTAGCTTCGGGTTCGCTTGTTGGACCTCCGTTTTAAAACACACGTCACAAATTGAATTTAAAAGTAATTAAAACATTTAATATATATGTCACAAATTAAATTAAATTGAATTGAATTAAAATCAATTAAACTAAAATCAAATTAAATTAAATTAAATAACCAATTAATTAAATTAAATGTTATATCTAAAAATCACAAACCAATTGAATTAATTAAATTAAATTCACAAATTAAATCCAATTAAATTAATTCCAATTCAAATTAAATAAACAAATTAAATCTAAATAACCACCTACCAAAATAATAAAAATACTCACCAATTTAATGAAATTACCCACCTAAAATGACACACCTAATTTAATTGATTTCCTTTCCTAATTAATCCATGAAACCCTAATGCACTAATATAAAAACACACAAGAATGAAACCCTAGAGGCTCTGGACGGCAGCCCTCCCCACCAGCTCTCTTCTCTCTCGGCTTCCTCCCTCTTCATCCAGCAGCACACCCTCACACCATTGAAACAACCCCATCCCTCTCATTCAAGAACACAAACTCATCATCCTGCACTCAAAAGAAGACACACATACTGACCTAGCATATCACCCACGTAGCCTGCCTTCTTCATGCCTAATAAACTCCACAGCAGCCCCTCAACTTTACAAATCAAATCTGCCCTGACCAGCCCCACTCAACAGCCCACGTACCCAAGCCAACTTCACGCACATATTCACACAGCTCATGCACAAAAAACCCTAATCTCGCTTCGTGCCTACACTGCCTTTGATTCATGGTGACACCATTCCTTCACCGCCAACGAACCCACCAGCTCCTCACGCCTAGCCCTTGATTCAACATATCAAAGTCCTCTGACCAGCCCTTAGATCCCACTAACAAGCCCTCCACGTGAAGACCACAGCAGCCCTAATCTATGCCTAAGTCATCAGCCCTCAAACTGCCATCATAACCTTCACGCCATTAGCAACCCTGATTCACACAGCCCTTCGCCACTTGAACAAACTCACTAATGCACCATAAGCTTCACGCCGCATCACACACTCACCGAGCAGCCACGTGAACAACACACACACCAGCCTCTACCCTTACCAAATTAACGAGAACAACACACCCCACCAAAACATTCTCTCGGCACCTTCAAAATAAGAAACCCTAGCCTCACGCAGCAGCTCACGCCCTCCACTGTGAACCAAAGCAACACAGCCTAGCCCTCTCAACTCACGCCACTCGTTGTTCTTTCACGGAACAAACACAAACAACACACACAGTAGCCCCTGCCCGGACCAAATTAACGAGAACAACACACAGCAGCCCCTAAACTACCCCTAAAATCAGCCCATGACCGCACCTAAACTACCCCTGAAAACAGTCTCAAAATTGTCCAGAAAAACTACACAAAACAGTCCCCAAACCGCCGCAAAACACCACTGAAAACCACACAAAACAGTCCCCGAAAATACCCCAAAACAGTCCCAAAATCGAGCCAAAACAGTCCACTAACACACCTGAACAGTGACCAGAAAATTCCCCGAAAGCAGCAGCGAAACAGAGTGGAAACAGTAGCCCGAACAGCGAAACAGCGAGCTAAGATGTTAAACCAGTGAACCGGAAGAGTTGCGGAGTGATAGCCCTTCCGACGGTCGTGAAACGCAAGTCCGAGAGCCGACAAAAAGGTTAGACCTGAGGGTATTTTTCACATCCGTTTTCAGTGTTATTTTTATTACTTATTGAGATTCATTTGCATGATTCTTATGTAGTAATGCATGTGTGGCCCTTGGTTAGATAAAATAATATATGATGCATGATTGTGGCCCTTGAATAGATAGTAAATGCATGTATTATGAAATGATGCATGTTGTGGCCCTTGAGTAGATAAATATGCATGTATTGTAAAATGATGTATGTTGTGGCCCTTGAATAAAATGAAAAATGTGTCGCCTCTCGTGATATATAGGATGGAAACCCGGACGTAAATTTCATAGCCGATTCCGAATGGACGGTAGTATGATCTGCACTCGGGATACAACTCCACGTACCACTTGAGTAAACGGCGCATATTTTGTTTTATGATGTTTTGATTTGTTTGTCATTCGTTACTTGAATTCCGCATGTTTTTCATTTGATGTGTTTATGAGATGGTATTCAAGCATGATTAGTCATTTATTTTGCGTTGAGAATTCGCATTATGTTTAGTTTGTTCTTTACTTTCTGCATTATATAATTGAGGTATGCCATGAGATTATTGTTTGACATTGTCGTTATAATGGTTGATTTTATGCATGCGAACTTAGGAGTAAATTATCCTTGGAAATAGGGTTGTTTAGGCTTGGTTGATTCATTGCACAAATTATCATCACAAGTGGCATAAGTAAGGGACCATTCCGAACCCAACGGTTTGAGGTCTTCCCTTGCGAGGGGTGAGTGCGGCCTTAAATCTTTGTCCCGGTTCACACCGGGTGGCGACTCCATGTTATTCTGTACTTCCCAACTAGGCCGCGAGCCTAGAGAGAATTGCGTCGCCCAGGTTCTGTGTCCTACACCTATGCTCTGATACACAGAACTGACGGATCCTATCTCAACTTATGGAAATCGTTCGTCTCCCCACACTGAAGGGTAAATCGCTTTATGTGTTCTAATGTAGAAACTTCCCCAGACCCTGTAAACAGAGAAAAAATTATGATATTTGTGGTTCTTAGGCCACGGATACACTACATCAATCCAATCTAGATACGACTTTTGATATCTCGGCTGAATCGGCCTCACCCCTAAACCGAATTGATTCTGAAGAATCTCGGTCATCTGTTCTCTCAACATATCATTGTCATTCAATGGCATCGCTACATGTGGTGGTTGTGGTCCTTTCACAAATGGGACATAGTAGTGACCTTGCCCTTGTGAACCTTGGGGCAACACTACTTCATGTTGTACTATGTTTGACCCTAAGTGTGGGCCATTGCCTCCAGGACTTATTCCCCCTCGGGGGTATCATAGGGGCAGTAACCCCTTGTAGAGGACCATTGCTTGGACCAACCTCCTGACTGTTTGGTGCATGAGGAGGTGTAGTCCATGGTGGGGCTGTCTCCCGTTCACACATTTGACCATCAACCCATTCAATGAGATCAGGTGTTTGGCCATATTTTTGTAATGTGAATTACTAGCCGAAGTGAACTTATCTATGATGTGAGCGTTTTGAAGTCTAACCTGTTCGACAACATCCTGGGTGAACTCATCGAACAAGGCGCGAATCGCGTTAGGGTTGAATTCTTGCATAGTGTCATATCGGCTTGCTTCTGCTAGACCCTCGAAATGACCTACTACAGTTGGAACGTGAGACTTGTTGGTTTGCTCCAGTCCCCATTCCTCTGTACTCGAACCAGTCTGAGTGTTTCTTTTCGGAGGCATCTCCACTTCTTACACCAATTCTCCCACTGTGGTCGCCAAAAACTGTTTGCATAATTTTTCGTCAATGAGCGTGTAAGGTCCAAACCTCCTGAGACAAAGTCCCAGCAATGGGTGTTTGATTCAGTGAATAAGCCTCAAAGGGGCACAAACACACAAATTACAATCTACGAATTACGAAACTAAGAAATTAAAATAAAATGTTCATTAAGAGTCTTCATTTTTTTGTTCTTTTTCTTCTTCACACGCTTGAACCTTTTATAGAGAACCTTTGTTAACTGCTCAAACGGTTTCGCCTCTCTTGGTCCACGAACTTCCCCGTTTCATGCTTGCAACTGCTGGATCATGCATTTAACTGTTGAGTTGTGCGCGATAACTGTCAGACCGTGGATAATTACTGCATAACCGCTAGATCGTGGGATCAACTGCAAAGCATAGTAATCGTCCTGACTGTTTTTCCCCTTGTCGTCCTGATTACAAATCGTCCTTTAATGCTCGTTCGTCCTTGGACGATTTTCTTTACTAGCAGTAATAAATTCTTATTAAAAAAATAATCTTAAGAAGAAAATCAATTTTTTTTAAAAATATCATGTTTAATAACTTCAAATGCTGACATGAACATGAAGTCATGAACTACATCGAGCTGTTTTTTTTTTTTAATTTTTGCCACGCCAACTGACAAATTTTCACGTAAAAGAGCTACCAGTTTAAAAATTTAAAACCAACCCATCAACCAAATATTATATGTCTCTCTATAGAAACAGAGAAATTTTCTCCAAGGTGAAATGCAAAAAAGAATTCTCTATGTGTGTGTATATATATATATTTGTTGACGGCAGATTTTGGTCTCATGGCAATATGAGAATATTACCCCCGAGACAATCCTCCCTCAATAGTGAATTTGTTTGGTTATGGGGGACCAAAAGCAAACTTAGCAAAAGACAGATAAATACACCAATCGACAAGGAAATTTAACGTGGTTCGGCGGATATTGGTCCGACCTACGTCCACGGGCACAAAAAGGATGATACTTTTATTACTCAAACACGCTTCTCGGCTCTGCTTCTGGTTTTTTACAAGTCTGATCGTAATGATTCTGATCCTGATATTCGTTCGCCACCTCTTCCCCTTGTTTTTCTCTTTATGCGCACTCTACCCTTCTATTTATAATAGTTTAGAAATCAGATTCCTTCTCCTACAAGAATTTCCTAGTTGAAACTATTCCATTTTCCCATAAGGATTCATAGTCAAAACTATTCCCTTTTCCTATAAGGATTCATAGTCAAAACTATTCACTTTTCTCATAAGGATTCCTAATCAAAACTACATTTATTTTCTTTATCCTACTAGGACTCTGACTCACCAGTTTTCCTCATGAAAATAGGATAACTTGTCGTCTTATCCGCAAGAATAGGGTGTCATCTTCCGGAGCACGCCTCGCCATATGCTCGGTCTTCATGAGGTCGGTCATAATGGTCATTTGAGCTGAGAATGCTGTTGTCGATCTTATAATGCCCGGTCATCCGATCTTATGTGGTCGGGTTACAGATCATAAGTGCTCGGCCCCTAACTCATGTGGTCGGGTCGGTATTAATGATCTCGATCAAGAAGGGAGTTACCCTTTTACCCATGCCGTGCTGCTTAAATATCATAGTGCCTAAAAAACACCATCAACAGCAGACCCCGAGCTGAGAAAGACTTGGCTCTGGGGGAATGTTACATCCCCAGTCCAAAGAAGCCGACTCGGTGGGACGTAACCCGACCCCGAGCTGAATAAACAAGTGGCCTCGGCGGAACGAAGTCCAGCCCCGAGCCGAAAAGAGACATCGGTCTCGGCTGCACAAGAGCAGACCCGAGCCGGAAAAAAACATCGGTCTCGGCGGTACAAGAGCAGACCCGAGTCGGAAGGAAACATCGGTCTCGGCGGTACAAGAGCAGACCCGAGCCGGAAGGAAACATCGGTCTCGGCGGTACAAGAGCAGACACGAGCCGTAAGGAAACATCGGTCTCGGCGGTACAAGAGCAGACCCGAGCCGGAAGGAAACATCGGTCTCGACGGTACAAGAGCAGACCCGAGCCGGAAGGAACATCGGTCTCGGCGGTACAAGAGCAGACCCGAGCCGGTAAGAAAGATCGGTCTCGGCGGTAAAAGAGCAGACCCGAGCCGGAAAGAAACATCGGTCTCGCGGTACAAGAGCAGACCCGAGCCGGAAGGAAACATCGGTCTCGGCGGTACAAGCAGACCCGAGCCGGAAGGAAACATCGGTCTCGGCGGTACAAGAGCAGACACGAGCCGGAAGGAAACATCGGTCTCGGAGGTACAAGAGCAGACCCGAGCCGGAAGGAAACATCGGTCTCGGCGGTACAAGAGCAGACCCGAGCCGGTAAGAACATCGGTCTCGGCGGTACAAGAGCAGACCCGAGCCGGAAAGAACATCGGTCTCGGCGGTACAAGAGCAGACCCGAGCCGGAAAGAGACATCGGTCTCGGCGGTACAAGAGCATACCCGAGCCGGAAAGAGACATCGGTCTCGGCGGCACAAGAGCATACCCGAGCCGGAAGGAAACATCGGTCTCGGCGGTACAAGAGCAGACCCGAGCCGGAAGGAAACATCGGTCTCGGCGGTACAAGAGCAACCCGAGCCGGAAGGAAACATCGGTCTCGGCGGTACAAGAGCAGACCCGAGCCGGAAGGAAACATCGGTCCGCGGCGGTACAAGAGCAGACCCGAGCCGGAAGGAAACATCGATCTCGGCGGTACAACAGCAGACCCGAGCCGGAAAGAAACATCGGTCTCGGCGGTAAACAGAGCAGACCCGAGCCGGAATGAAACATCGGTCTCGGCGGTACAAGAGCAGACCCGAGCCGGAAAGAAACATCGGTCTCGGCGGTACAAGAGCAGACCCGAGCCGGAAGGAAACATCGGTCTCGGCGGTACAAGAGCAGACCCGAGCCGTAAAACAAATATCAAAATCATTGTGTGGGCCATAACGAACAAGCATAATCAAATGGTAGCCTAAGACAGAAGAGGTCTTACTCATATTTTTGGGATCCGTTGCCTTCCGTTTTTTCGCCTCTTCTCCGATTGGCTCCGGCTTCAAGCCCCTCATTATTCGTCTCTTCCATCCTCTCCAGTTTGTCCATCATTGATTTTTGAAGGATTTGATTTTCCTCCCTATCTTTCCTCATATTTTCCTCCATCTTCTCCATCCAATCTACTGTTGAACTCCCTGACGACCGGTGATTTCCATCTTCTTCCATCGTCTTACCACGCGAGCTGCTTTTTGTTGGAGCTCCCCACAGACGGCGCCAACTGTTGACGGCTGATTTCGGTCTCAGGGCAATATGAGAATATTACTCCCGAGACAATCCTCCCTCAATAGTGAATTTGTTTGGTTATGGGGACCAAAAGCAACTTAGCAAAAGAAAAATAATACGCCAATCGACAAGGAGATTTAACGTGGTTCGGCGGATCTTGGTCCGACCTACGTCCACGGGCACAAAAGGATGATACTTTTATTACTCAAATACGCTTCTCAGCTCTGCTTCTTGTTTTTTACAAGTCTGATGGTAATGATTCTGATGATGATTCTTAATGCTCTCCACTTGTCTCTCAACTTGTTTCTCCCCCTTATGCACACTCTACCCTTCTATTTATAATAGTGTAGAAATCAGATTCTTTCTCTTACAAGAATTTCCTAGTTGAAACTATTCCCTTTTCCCATAAGGATTCATAGTCAAAACTATTCCCTTTTCCCATAAGGATTCATAGTCAAAACTATTCACTTTTCTCATAAGGATTCCTAATCAAAACTAAATTTATTTTCTTTATCCTACTAGGACTCTGACTCACCAGTTTTCCTCATGAAAATAGGATAACTTGTCGTCTTATCCGCAAGAATAGGGTGTCATCTTCCGGAGCACGCCTCGCCATATGCTCGGTCTTCATGAGGTCGGTCATAATGGTCATTTGAGCTGAGAATGCTGTTGTCGATCTTATAATGCCCGGTCATCCGATCTTATGTGGTCGGGTTACAGATCATAAGTGCTCGGCCCATAACTCATGTGGTCGGGTCTGTATATGATCTCGATCAAGAAGGGAGTTACCCTTTTACCCATGCCGTGCTGCTTAAATATCATAGTGCCTAAAAAACACCATCAACAATATTATTTCCATCATTTTTTCAGTGATTTTGTTTTGATATGATTGTTTAATAGGTTTTTTAGAATCTTGAAAGAAGTGAGTTGAGAGAAACAATGGAGGCAGTGTTGAAGGAAGAAGTGGATTTGGTACTGAAACAGATTTTGTCATCTCTGTTTTTGATTTTTCATGTTTTGTTTTTTGGTTTACTGTCTTCAAGAAATTTTGCTTTCTGGGTATTTTGTTTTGCAATGAATTTGAGGTTTGGTTGCAGGAAAACGTGTCCATGCAACATGTTTTTGAGACTTTGAAGTGCAATAAAGAAGGTCTGACAACAGAGGATTCTGAACAGAGGCTTGCAATATTTGGCTACAACAACCTTGAGGAAAAACAAGTACTTTATCATTTCTTTTTTCGCTTTCTATTTGGAAATTTTTTATTTAAAATAATAATTTTTTTTCTTGAGTGATTATATTTATATTACATTTTGTTTTTGCAGGAGAGTAAAATTCTGAAGTTTCTGGGGTTATGTGGAATCCTCTTTCATGGATCATGGAAGCTGCTGCTCTAGTGGCTCTTGTACTTCCAATGGAGGAGTGAGTATTGAGTAATTATTTATTATAATAACTTGGAGACATTTGGTATTGTTTCTCAAATCATGTTTTCCAAATTTGTTTTAGGAAAACAAAAATAGTGCTTTATCATTTGATATTTTTGGTATTGAAAGTATGTCAAATTGAAAACAGTAAAAATATTATATATTTGATAATTTATATGAATATGTGTTCGATATTAATTTTATGAATTTCTTTTCCATTTTTTGTACAAATACGAATAGTATAATATCAATTTTGTTGTCTCTTTTTTGTATAAACATATTTGTTCGTACAACATATTAAGGACTATTACCTGTAGGCTGTAATTATATAATTAACTGGTATTATTCATTTTAAATTTATATATTATTTACTTAGAATATTGATTTATTTTAGAGAATTTAAAATTAATTTGTAAAATTTACTATATTCTACATGCAACCGTAATCAATACAAGTGTGATTGAAAAAACAAAAGTTGTGAAGAATTTCATTGTTGCAGGGTAAACCTCCTGGCTGGCAAAATTTTGTTGGGATCACAACCCTCTCCTCATAAATTCAACAGTTTGTTTCATCGCGGAAAACAATGCAGGTGATGCTGCTGCAGCTCTCATGGCTCGTCTTGCTCCTACAGCTAAGGTACTGAATTCACTTCATTATGATTTTATTGTTGAGTTAGTGCACAGCTAAGTTTATCAAGTTCATATCAACTTAATTGAAGCATATTTTTTTAATCCAATCAATACTGTTACGTCACGTTATCATTATATTATTTCAGGTCCTTCGAGATGGTAATTGGAAGGAGGAGGATGCATCAATTCTTGTCCCTGGTGATGTCATTAGTGTTAAGCTTGGTGACATTATCCCTGCAGATGCTCGTCTCCTCGAAGGCGATCCATTGAAAAATGATCAAGTGAGCTTTTGCAATCTTTGTATGCTTGATTGATTTGGTAAAGTTGATCTGTTTGATTCAAATTCTTTTGTAAATTGCAGTCTGTTCTTACAGGTGAGTCTCTTCCAGTGACAAAGGGTCCTGATGACAGCGTATATGCAGGCTCTACGTGTAAACAGGGGGAGATTAAAGCTGTGGTTATTGCCACCGGTGTTCGTACCTTCATTGGAAAAGCTGCACACCTTGTAGATGCCACAAATCAAGTGAGTCACTTTCAGAAGGTAAGAAAATAAAAATGCACATTCCTTCAGACTTGTTTTTATGTTTAATTTCATATTACTATTATTCACCAAACCCTTTGGGCTTGGTTTCAGGTCTTGACTCATGTTGGGAAATGCTCTATGTATTCAATTGCGTTGGGGATGATAATGGAGATCATTTTCATGTCATTTCAACACAGGAAATACCGTACAATAATTGATAATTTACTGGTTCTTCTTATTGGAGGAATTCCGATTGCCATGCCTACGGTTTTAACAATCACAGTGGCGACTGGTTCCCATCGCTTGTCTCTGCAGGTTGGCGCTAGTCGTTATTATTGAAATGCCATTACTTTAAGTGGTCATTGGTTGATGGTTGTTAGCATTTATGGGCCGTTTACTGCAGGGAGCTGTTGCAAAGAGAATGACAGCAATAGTAGATATGGCAGGCATGGATGTACTTTGCTGTGACAAAACTGGAACTCTAACTTTGAACAAACTAACAGTTGACAAGAATCTAATTGAGGTTGGTTCAAGTTTCGCTCATTTTGTGGGTTCACTTCACTTTCTGAATTGTAATGCGTAATTCAACATTTTTCCTGGATTATTGTTCAGATATTTGATAAAGGAGTGGATAAAGATACTGTTGTTCGGATGGCAGCTCGAGCCTCCCAAATGGAAAACCAGGATGCAGTAGATGCAGCTATAGTGGGAATGCTGATTGATCCAAAGGAGGTATATGTACTGATACTAGAGTTTTGTATATACAGATTTATCTAGTTAAAGTTCAGCTGCTGTTGGGGAACTTTTGCACTCATCAAAAGCAACTTGGAGAGTGAAAGGATTTTATCACAATTTTTTGACATAGCACTCTTTGCTTTTGACAATAAACAAGGCAAGAGCTAATATCCAGGAAGTTCACTTCCTTCCATTCGACCCTACGTATAAGCGAACAGCTCTGACATATATTGACAGTGAATGTAAAATGCATAGGGTCAGCAAAGGTGCTCCGGAGCAGGTACGCTCATCAATCAGCAACTAATACCATGTTCTAGCATTCTGGAATTCCATTTGATGTAATTTTTGCTTCTAATTTGATTTTCAGATTTTAAATATGGTACACAACAAATCAGAGATAGAACGCAGAGTCAATGATGTGATTGATAAGTTTGCAGAACGAGGATTACGATCTCTTGCAGTGGCATACCAGGTATATGAATTACCCCTGTTATTGTTCTAGGTCCTATATTCAAATCACTTTAGCAGTTCATTATTTCTATTTATGAATTCGTATTAAAAAAGGCCAAGTTTAATAAATTGGTTTCAGGAAGTTCCTGATGGAAGAAAGGAGGGCTCAGGAGGCCCATGGAAATTTATAGGAATCATTCCTTTGTTTGATCCTCCTAGACACGACAGTGCAGAAACAATAAAAAGCGCATTGAAGCTTGGGGTGAACGTAAAAATGATCACAGGTGCTTCACTCATTTGCTCTATTGTGTCTCTTAGTCAGTGCGTGTTTAGGCATCTTTTGTGACTAAAGAAATTTGGGTGCTCCTGCTTTCGCTTAATCCTTCTGTTTGAAAATGCTTGTGACTTATCCCTCTCTGTCAGGTGATCAACTTGCAGTAGCGAAGGAAACAGGACGCCGTCTTGGAATGGGAACTAACATGCATCCTTCATCAGCCTTCTTAGAGCGGAACGGCAATGAGGCAATAATTGCTTTCCCAGTTGATGAGCTGATTGAGAAAGCTGATGGGTTTGCTGGTGTTTTCCCTGGTAGGAAGCTTGATCTCCTTGTTTATGATGAATAGTCATCCATTTACTGATGAATCACAAAGCAAGTGGTTTATAGCTTTTTATTGTAGTTGATGTATTCATAATTATATACCTATTTATTTGTTTTTTTATCATAGCATATTTCTTCTCCTTTCCTTGCTTTCTGTACAGCACACAAGTATGAGATTGTGAATCATTTGCAAGCTAGGAAACATGTATGTGGAATGATTGGTAATGGAATCAATGATGCTCCCGCTCTCAAGAAAGCGGACATTGGCATAGCTGTTGCTGATGCAACTGATGCAGCTCGTAGTGCTGCCGATATTGTCCTGACAGAACCTGGCCTTAATGTTATCATTAACGCTGTTCTTTATAGTCGGGCAATATTCCAGAGGATGAAAAATTACACGGTGAGCATTGGTTTTTCCTTGGATGGTATTTGTGTGAGGGAATCCTATCTAATTCACGTTTCTGAACAGCTATGAACACTGTTTACTTGAATTAGTCGATTTCTTTCTTGTTCTTTCCCCACTTTTTGATGCTTAGTCGATTTCTTTCTTGTCGCAGATATATGCAGTCTCCATTACCATCCATATTGGTGTAAGTTAATTGCTGCTTGTTTGAGATACTGTATAGGAAAATGTTTGTCTTGACAAAAAGTAGCTTGTATGTCTCAGCTTGGTTGTCTTGACAAAAAGTAGCTTGTATATCTCAGCTTGGCATACTGACTATTTCTCGTGGTGACAGTTTGCTTTCAGGCTACTGGCTGGCTTTTGGAAGTTTGATTTCCCACCTGTCATGGTGCTGATTATTGCCATACTTAATGATGGTTTGTATTTCCTTTATGCAGTAAGCATACGAATTGTTCGTATTGTTTCATCCTGATTTAATACATGGTCTGCCAGGTGCCATTATTCTGACAATATCAAAGGATAGAGTGAAACCATCTCCTCAGCCAGAATCATGGAAGTCGGCCAAGATCTTCAAAACTGGAATCCCTCTTGGCGGTTACTTAGCAGCGACGACAGTGATTTTCTTCTGGGCAGCATACAGGACAGATTTCTTTCCAGTAATGCAATTTTTCCCATGTCACCAATCCTATTTGCAACATTAGCTTAATTCTTACCTTGGACTGAAACTCAGTATTCATATATATATATATATATATATATATATATATATCCAGCGTACGCTTGGAGTTTCAAGTCTCAACGAAAAGGATGTGGACGACTGGAGAAAGCTTACCTCGGCAGTGTACCTACAAGTGAGTACCATTAGTCAGTCGCTCCTATTCGTGACACGTGCTAGGAGTTGGTCTTATGTTGAGTGTCCTGGCCAGCTCCTTTTTGTAGCTTTCGCCATTGCTCAGCTGGTAAGTATAAGTAATGCTGCTTTTTATATTAGCCTGTTACTGGGAGGATGACTTGATAATTTTTATTAATTCTTTGAGCAGGGTGCTACACTGATTGCTGTCTATGCAACCTGGAGCTTTGCTGCAATTGAAGGAATTGGATGGGATTGGGCTGGTGTCATTTGGCTTTATAACATCATCGTATACATTCCCCTTGATTTGATAAAATTCTTCATTCGATATTTGTTCAGTGGGAAAGCTTGGGATCTTGTCACTGAGCAAAGGGTACTGTACAGATAGCTCTAGTTCCATTCAAAGGATTGGAAATTTTTCTGTGCTCATTCTCGAGACATGGTGTTTTTGCAGATTGCCTTTACAAGGAAAAAGGATTTCGGAAAGGAAGAACGTGAGCTTCACTGGGCAAAGGCGCAGAGATCCCTCCATGGCTTGGACCCACCTGACAGCAACATGTTCAGTGTCCGAAGCATTTGTTACAGGGAAATTAGCGGGATTGCTGAAGAGGCAAGAAGAAGAGCTGAGATTGCAAGGTAAACTTATAGAAAAATGACTGCTAATCATTTGAGTAATTTTGATTGATTAGTTGGTTGATTTCCGATTTTTCAAAAATCATTTGATTTCAATTTTTAATCTATTTTCCAAATTTTTAATATTTTTTTACTGGTTTTGATTGTTAATTAATGTGAAAGTAGAAGGATTTAGTTTGAAATAATAGAAAATAGTGAAAATATGTTTCAATTTAAATAAATTATTGTCGGATATTGGTATCTTTAATTTATTACATTTCTTAAATGAGGATGGTTTTTTTTTTTATTTATACCAAAACGATCTCAATACATATTTAATTGACTACAAATTCTTAGATTATTTAGCTATTTTCATCATAAATAAATGATTTTAATGATTTTTGAAGGATTTTGATTTTTTTTTTTTTAAGCCTTATGAATGTCAATATTTTATTTCCTGATTAATTTTCGATTAGTTTCTGATTAATTCCAATTAATCGTAAATCACATAAATCTCTGTTGGAGCGATTTGATAATGATTTACAATCAAACTGTCTATAGGATGACAGTAACAACTTAATTTGTAAAATTAATAATGGAGTGTCCACTCTAATTGTGCGTTTACGTACTCGTAATCGAAATGAGATGGAATCGAAATGAAATGAAATCAAAATGGGCTGAAATGCGAATGGTAAATCGGAATCAGAATAAGTTTTTATTTAACTGTAGGAATCAGAATGTAGTGTTACCATTGATGTTTTTACTTTGTCTAATAATCAAAATTAATTGTTAAAATGTTACAAAAATACCATTAGTTATAATTATATATTAATTATTATTAATTTTTAATATATTAAATTACTAAATATTAAATTATTCTTTTATTAGAATATTAAATATTATTTTATTATTAATTATTGATTAATTTTATTTATTATTTTATTATTTAAGTATTAATTAATTATTATTGTATTAAATTACTAAATATTAATTTATTCTTTATTAAATTATTATTTTATTAAAATAGTAAATATTATTTTATTATTAATTATTGATTAATTTTATTTATTATTTTATTATTTAAGTATAATTAATTATTACTTTATCATTAATTATTATTGTATTAAATTACTAAATATTAATTTATTCTTTATTAAATTATTATTTTATTAAAATAGTAAATATTATTTTATTATTAATATATTTTATTTATTATTTGTAAATTAATATTAATTAATTATCGTATATACAATATTATAATTTGTCATCAATAATAAGAATGTGAATATCATTCTCATTTGAGTGGTGAGAATGATATTCTCATTCTACATTTCCAAATAAGTAGGCCCGACTTACATTCTCATTTTTATTCAATTTTAGAAAATAAATAGTTTTATTTGAAATGATTGACATTCCTTCATTTCCATTACGTAAACGCAATAACTATTTTGATTCTTGCAGATTGAGAGAGCTGTATACACTTAAAGGGCGTGTTGAATCATATGCTAGTCTGAAAGGTCTGGATATCAGCCCGATTCAGCAATTCTACACCGTCTGATTCGTGGACATGGAAGATATGTTGAGATTATACGTTTGTCAGCACGCACTAAGCTGCACTAAGCATTTTTACACACACTTATTCCTAAAGTTTTCTTAACTCTCTCACTGTAGTTACAGTAAGCTACAGTAAATCACTATAGTTACAGTGAGAGAGTTGGGAAAACTTTAAGAATAAGTGTGTGTAAGTATATCATTTTTGTAAATAAAATTCTAAAATTGAACCCTTTTTTATGCATGAAAGAGACCAGCGATGAGGGTATGTTTTGTGTATTGTATTTATTGGACTGGATTGTAATATATTGGAGGATTATGGTGTATTATATTTTATTACACATCTTAGGGCAGCCATGGTTATCAATGTACGAAGGAAAATGAACTTTAAACTTTGAAAAATGAAGAAATGTATAGAGCATAAAAGCTTTGAGAGTGAGAATATATATATATATATATTTGCAGAAAGCTATGCTGTGGGGGTACAAAATTATCACTCACTCACATGGCCTCTCTGCATCAAAGAACCATGTGTTAAATTATTGCACCATCGAAAGGTACAATAATTTTATATTAATTATGTGAGTGAATCTCATATGTATAAAAAAAAATTAAAAATTAAAATCCTCTATTTGCATAGGGTCATTATGTGAGAAGCAGCAAGCACTTGCATGAGCTGCATGAGCCATGCATGGTGCCCTTCATTTGAAGCCAATTGAATCTAGTTGTCATAGGAAGATTCCAGCTGCCTTGCATGAACCAGTTACTGCCGTGAAGAAGCAAACATGCAACTTTTGGTGGAGTTGAAATTTTTGGAGAAACAATCAACAAAACTTTCGGTGGTGATGACTTTGAGTTGGCAAAAACGACGTATGGCACTGTAGCACACGTTTTTGCCCTATAAAAGGAACTCCAAATCATTTGTAAATGCATCTCAAAGTTGTGTAATTGAGAGAGTGTTGAGTGAGGTTTTGTTTTGTAAGTTTAAACACTTGTATTATATTCTTGTAAGTAATAGAAAAGTTTCGATTTTTTCCTCAAATATACTATATAGTGATCAGTGAATCACAACACAATAAAGATTCTCCGGAGAAGGTACGCTCATCAATCAACAACTAATACCATGTTTTAGCATTTTAGAATTCCATTTAATGTAATTTTTGCTTCTAATTCGATTTTCAGATTTTAAATATGGTACACAACAAATCAGAGATAGAATGCAGAGTCACAACAAATCTGAGATAGAATGCAGAGTCAATTCTGTAATTGATAAGTTTGCAAAACACTTGTAAAAATAAGTTTATAATTGAAGTTTAGTTTTGAACAAACATCTTTAACATAATGTACTTCCACCAATTCATTATTTCAAACGCATGACATGAAAATCAAATCCTGAGCCATTTCGAAAAGCTTCAGAACGAAACCATTTCTCCAGAAGTAATTGTGATAATTTTTAAACCCCGTTCCATTGAAAGATAGGTAAAGTCCAATTTACACCACGTGCCACCCATTTTGAATAAAATGTTATGAGTGTAAAAACATATTCAAAATCTCATCTCAAAGTGAGGGCAGCACATGATTGTTATATAAATAGAGGTGGTACCCCACTTAAAATGGTATTTGGTTAGATTCTAAAATTTAAATTCTTCCCCAATTATCATTGAATTCATATTCTTCTCTTACTCGAGTTTTCTGAGTATACTTTTCAGATACTCAATCCCTCTCGAAGATTCAAAAACTAAAGAGAGATCAATGTTCATCGCCAAGAAAGCTCTGATCTATCATCTATAGAGATTGTTGTGAAGATAAAAGAAAATCCCCTTCATGAATCATTTGCAATCTAGGAAACTTATATGTGGAATGATTGGTAATGGAGTCAATGATACTCCCATTCTTAAGCAAAAAACTACAGCCATATCCGAAGATTTTGAGAATAAGACTCATAGATTAATTTAACTCCATGTAATTTTGATGTAGCAATTCACATCCATGCACTAATATTATCATGAAGAATATACATGTTGTTGTAAATATGAATTTCAATAAGGGGAGTTACATGAGTTACATGTTGTTAGGAAACATAATCTCTAATATATTTACATGTTTGTCCTCTTAGGATCTAACCACACATGTATTACTAGTCCTATATTTATTTACATGCTAATTGAAATAAACTTATATTAACCACAACACAATTGCATACATTTTGATCTTGTAGAGACCTCTTAATCAAACTTAATTGATTGTTTAACTCAATAAGCAAATGGTCTTATTTATATGAGGGAAATAAAGTCACTATGTAATCACATGCATTGATTACTATTAATGACATTTTCTAACCCTTCCAAAAATGTTACCATCATGGGTGTACCATATGTTTCACACTTAACATTTTACTAATTGTTGTTACTTAATTATTTGATTAACAACTCTTGTTGTTTACTTAATAATGATATCATTACTAATTGTTGTTATTTAACAACATCAAATAATTTACTTAATAATTTCCAATTAACAACAATTAACATAATCCAACATCTCTCACTCACACATGACGGGATCAACAATTTTTATTATCTCTACAAGAATAATTCATACTCTGAAATTGTATCGTGCGACCAGCATACTTCGAGAGCTCATTTGCTATACATCTGTTAGGAATATATAGCCGCTCGAAAAATGGATAGAACCATAATGGATTGTGTATGCAGTATCCTCGATCATTTATCACATTAAATCTCTCTCGATCTCTTTTCAGATGTAATATTTATTTTGTATTCACAATCATGTTTGATCACAAAGAACAACACAATTGGTCGACCAGTGAATACAAGCTAATGTGATATTACTTATATAATGATCTTTCTCCTTTCTCGAATCTCTCAACCTTGATTCAATTCGCTTTTCCAGAGATGTCCTTTCGGATCGAATCTCTCATGATCATTCAGTAACACTCCAAGATAGCGATCATCAAATCTAAGTTTTAAGAAGTAGACAAGAGTCTAAAGGGTACAATGTGGGATGAAAATAATCTCAATGGTCTCACATAATATCAAGACTGAGATCTTTACTTGTATTACCCTCAATAGTCGCAAATGTACACATGGTATGAAAACATGTGCTACGGTATTCTCTCCTTTCCCATGGAGCGTATGTCTCATAAAATACCGTACAGATTATAGTTCAGACAAACACAATGTCTAACTCATATCTGACATTAAGACAAGTAAGGTGAAACGAACTTATTCACCTTAGGTTATATCACAAAGAAAGTGACATCATAACGACATTACATAATTTTCAAGCTTGAGCTCTCTTAATTATCACTCAGATAATTAGCTAAAAAATTTGTCTCATCTCCCATTAACACAAAGTAATGGAGGCGATTGCCCGTGTGAGAGGGCCAATCATTCACTTGTCTGACATACTTCTCATACTAACGAATAGTATATATATTTGTTTAAAACATGTATCAACATATTAATATGTAAGCATTGAATACAAACATCAATGAATATTAACATTAGTAAAATTATTTGGGAAAAATACATATCATAATATGTAAGTACATTAACATCTACGCAATCCCTGAGTTTTTACATGTCTAACAAAGACATCTATAGGAACATGCTTGGTCATAGGATCTGCTACCATTTCTTGCGTAGAAATGTACTTCATGTTTACCTCTTCTCGTGCAACTATGTCTTTCACAAAGTTATATTTGGTATCTATGTGTTTCGTTTTACAATGGAATTT
>SKCR01054882.1:0-29437 GCA_019454045.1 Zanthoxylum bungeanum | reverse complement strand
ACGGTCTTATATTTTGAATATAAATGAATCTCCTAAAATGACAAACAAAGGCTCAAAAGGAGTAATCTAAAAGTGGATTTGATCCCAATTCATATGACGTCTGCGAATCTTTGTCTTTTAGGCAAAATGCCTAAATCACCTTTTAGCGGTAAAGGTGGAACGTGCCACAGAACTGTTGGCTCTCGTTCATACTGACGTATGCGGCCCATGTCTAGCCAGGCTAGAGGTGGATTTCACTACTTCGTAAACTTACAGATTTGCATCTCGTTACGGTTATGTGTATCTTATGAGACACAAGTCGGAAACTTTTGAGAAATTCAAAGAGTTTCGACACGAAGTGGAGAAGACACAAACAGGGAAGAGTATTAAGACATTACGGTCAGACCGTGGTGGCGAATACTTAAGTTATGAGTTTTCAAGATTACTTGAAAGAATATGGTATTCTTTCAACAGTGGACTCCTCCTGGAACACCGCCATTAAACGGTGGTCCGAACGGAGAAACCGTACCTGGTTGGACATGGTAAGTCATGATGAGTCGCACTGAGCTACCAATATCCTTTGGGGATACGCAATTAAACAGTGCTATACTTATTTTGAATAAGGTACCGTCGAAGTCTGTTGAACAGACTCCATATGAGATATGGACAGAAGGAAAACCAGGTTTCTCTTTCCTGAAGATTTGGGGATGCTGGGCATATGTTAAACGTTGGAAGGTACCAAACTTGAACCCAAATCTGATAAATGCCTTTCGTAGGATATCCTAGGGAAACCAAAGGATATTACTTCCATCACCGTAAGAGAACAAAGTATTTGTTGCTCTACATGCATTTTTCCTTGAGAAGGATTTTATAAATGCAGTGGTAAGTGGGAGGAAAGTAGAACTCGATGAAAATCGAAGTGATACTGTTCCTGGCAATGAATCAACGACGGAACAAGAACAGACCGTCCGGGATGAGTCTGTACCACAAACTTCACATACACAAGGACCGCGTAGGTCGGAGAGAGTCAGAACAGTACCTGAGAGGTATGGGTTCCTGATCTCACCTCATGTAGATATTAATCTTATTGAGGATAATGAGCCGGCTACGTATGAGGAAGCGATACGAAATATAGATTCCGAGATGGATTCCATGTACGCCAACCAAGTTTGGACACTGGTTGATGCACCAGAAGGCGTAAAGCCTATTGGATGCAGATGGATCTTCAAGAAGAAGATCGACATGGATGGCAACGTACAAACGTACAAAGCTAGGCTTGTAGCGAAGGGGTATCGTCAACAATAGTATTGATTATGATGAAACCTTCTCACCCGTTGCCATGATTAAATCCATTCGGATAATGCTTGCAATAGGTGCATATTTCGACTTCGAGATATGGCAGATGGACGTTAAGACCGCTTTCCTTAACGGAAACCTTTTGGAGGATGTTTTATGCAACAGCCTGACGGTTTTATCGTGCCAAGACTTGCAAACAAGGTTTGTAAGTTAAATCGATCCATTTATGGATTGAAGCAAGCATCACGGTCATGGAATCAGCGTTTTGATGAGATCATAAAAGAATATGATTTCGTGCAAAACGCAGATGACCCTTGTGTATACAAGAAGGTTAGTGGGAGAGCACTTACTTTTATTGTCCTTATGTCGACGACGTATTGCTGATAGGCAATGACATTCCCATGCTAACGTCGGTGAAAGCTTGGCTTTCATTAAAATTCTCCATGAAAGATCTGGGAGAAGCAGCCTTTATTCTTGGAATAAAGATCTACCGGGATAGATCTAGAAAGCTGGTTGGACTCTCCCAGAGTACATACATTGATAAAGTGTTGAAGCGATTCAACATGGAACAATCCAAAAGGGGATTGGTTCCAATGGTACGTGGTACCTCTCTGTCTAAGGACAAGTGTCCTAAGACTCAGGAGAGAGAAACAACATGAGTCGGATACCGTTCGCCTCGGCAGTCGGATCGATCATGTATGCCATGATATGTTCACGACCTGATGTCTCATATGCTTTGAGCATGTGCAGTCGCTATCAGGCCGATCCAGGTGAAGGTCACTGGATAGCAGTTAAGAATATTCTTAAGTATCTTAAACGAACTAAGGATGCTTTCTTAATTTATGGTGGCGGAGAACTTGCGGTATCTGGGTATACCGATGCAAGTTTCCAAACCGACAAGGATGACTACAAGTCACAATCCCGGTACATATTTTTTGTTTGAATAACGGAGCAGTGAGCTGGAAATCTTCCAAGCAAGATACTGTTGCCGATTCAACAACAGAAGCGGAGTACATCGCTGCATCTGAAGCAGCAAAGGAGGCAGTTTGGATCCGAAATTTCCTAATCGGATTAGGAGTAGTTCCGTTAGCAGCTGAGCCCGTTCCATTGTATTGTGACAATAACGGGGGGCTATAGCGCAGGCTAAGGAACCAAGGTCTCATCAACGGTCCAAGCATGTTCTTCGACGTTACCATCTGATTCGGGAGATTATACATCGTGGCAATGTAAAAGTCGAGAAGGTCACATCAGATGATAACATTACAGACCCGCTGACGAAGGCTGTCATTCAGCAAGTTTTTGAATGACACATACATAGTTCGGGTATTAGATGCTTGAGTGACTGGCTATAGGCCAAGTGGGAGATTGTTAGACATTATGTCCCATAGCGTCACTGTTTGTAAATGATATTGTATTATTGTACAAAATTAACTATGTGATAATGAAATTGCCTTTGGCCGTTTTGTAATGTTATTTACTTTGATATATAAATGGCGAAAGTCCATATGATTAGTACCGGATTGAGATGATATGAGACAGTATCAATCCATAAAGGTTTAATCATTAAATATCCCTAGTCGGAGTATTATCGAGATCGGACATCGATAATGCGGAATAGACTAGTATTGCGCTTGTGCACGTTGTGAGGGCACAACGGCATAGTTCTCATATATTAAGTATTGGATACTTATGCAAGTGCGATAGGAGGTTGTGTTTTACCGATGGTACGGAAAACAGCTTTGCTCTGGATAGACCCGCGGAATCCCATTGGTAGTATGTCTACGTGTCTATGGGAGGCCGCATCAGGGTAGGTGTATATGGTCTTAACCTGAGACTTACATCGCTAGTACTTGCGACAATCGGTAAACTTTGGTTTTGGTGGTTGGGGACCTTAACCGGTTCTGTGTACACCTCTTCTGGGTTTATCAAGAATCGTAGTGTACTGGATGTGATGTCGAGATGGAAGTATCGCTTCAGACATATGGAGGTGATGATGATCACGCAGGGCACAGAACTAGTACTCTATAAAAGGTTGCAACCGTCGGGACAATATGACCAGGTCAGGATTGTCCGATTTAAAGAGACTGGTTGCTTGATGTCCGATATATGTTTCGTACGGGGCAGACACATCTCCAGCCCCAGGCCTAACATGTGATCATCCGATACTGGATCGATGTACGCAATACTACGGTATACTACGCTTGATACAGATCTTATATTCCTATAAGAATATTTCTGGAGAATTGGGTAGGCATGGCGCTTTGCTAGAAGCCAACCTTGTCTTGTGAATCGGTAAAAACGTAGTACGAGGTACGTACGTGTTGGATTATCCGACGACCGTATTTACTGCCAAAATATCCGGAGATCTCTTGGGTCGCTTCCTGAAGATTCACCTATGATATTTTGATTCGAACTTAATTAATCTTGGATTAATTACGGAGAAACTTTATCTCGGATAAAGTGCCTAATTAGAGAGAGAACGATTAATTTGGAATTAATCGATAAAATTATTGTATCGATATAATAATCGAATTCGATTTCGACGCGAAATTAAAATTAGATTTTAATTCGGGCATACGAGTTAATTTAGAATTAATTCGTTAGCGACGTAAATAATAATTTCGCCAGGCGCAATTATTTATTTAAATTCGGTTTAATTAACGTCGCGACGTAAGCTCGGTATTTCAGAAATATCGAACCCGAAGCGTGAGTGGACGTGGCCACTTTCATTGGGAAACGTGTGGGGCCCACATGACACTTGTCATTATATGCATTATTTAATTGATGAGGCATTACATGGTGATAGTGTGCATTACACTCAAAGGCATTGCATGGTGATAGTGTGCATTACACTCAAATGTTTTGCATGGAGTTTGAGTGTTTGACACTCTAAGCCATTGCATGGTTTGTGTCATAGATTTATTATTAATTTAATAATTTTATGACATAATATAAATTGATTTTTTGGTAAAACAAAATCAATTACACAAAACTCTTTCTCTCTCAAATTTCTTCACATTGCCGTGAACTCCATGGAAGGGCAAAGGAAGATTTGATCTTCTATTCTCCATTTTTGCTAGCACAAGCAAGGGATCAAAAGAGGTGATAGGGAAACCATCAAGAGCTTGGAATACAAAAGCTTGGAGCTTCAAGTCTTCTTCCTCCTCTTGGCCGAATCTTCCAACACTTGGAGCTTCCACCATTTGATCATCTTCTTCATCACATAGCTTTGTAAGTATGATCCCGCCATGCTTCAAGTCTTTTATATATATTCATTTATAGTATTTCATATGCTTAATCTTTGTTTGGGACATATTATAGAAACCAACATCTAGCTCGTTGTCAGTCATGTTGGTGTTGCAAGCTTCAAGTTTATCCGTGGGAAGTGGCATTGCATCAGTATTCTGAATGATACTATCTACAACATCAATTCTCAAACATTCCTCATCATTTTCATCACTTGGGAATTTCATGGCTTTGAAAACATTGAAGGTAACTTCTTGGTCCTGCACTTTCATAGTTAGTTCTCCTTTTTATACATCAATAACAGTTCGACATGTAGCCAAGAATGGTCTCCCAAGAATGATAGGTACATCTTTGTCTTCTTCCATGTCAAGGATAATGAAATCTGCTGGGAGAATGAGTTTGTCGACTTTGACCAACACATCTTCAACTACACCTCTCGGAAATGCGAGTGCTCTATCAGCAAGTTACAAAGAGACTGAGGTGGGCATTGCTTCTCCAATCTGTAGTTTCCTGTAAATGAAAAAGGCATCAAATTAACACTAGCACCTAAATCACACAAAGCTTTACCGATTTAATGTTCTCCAATGGTGCATGGGACATTGAAACTGCTAGGATCTTTCAACTTTGGGGGAAGTTTCCTCTGAATGATGGCGCTACATTGTTCTGTGAATGCTACTGTCTCGTAATTTCCTAATCTTCGCTTTCATGACAGAATTTCTTTCATGAATTTGACATAGCTGGGCATTTCTTACAACACTTCTGCAAATGGAATGTTAATATGCAGCTTTTTGAAGACCTCTAAGAATCGATCAAACTATTTTTCCAGTTTGTTTTTCTGGAGATGCTGTAGAAAATATGGAGGTCG
This sequence comes from Zanthoxylum bungeanum, assembly GCA_019454045.1. NCBI lineage: Eukaryota > Viridiplantae > Streptophyta > Magnoliopsida > Sapindales > Rutaceae > Zanthoxylum > Zanthoxylum bungeanum. The sequence goes on along the minus strand of SKCR01054882.1, from coordinate 24,051 downwards.
AGTGATTCTTTTTCGATCTTTTTCCTTCGATTCTTTTTCCTCCATCTGTGGAACTGCTTCTTTTGGAACTTCTTTAGTGGATACCTTGATTCCAACATCTTTGTTGATTTCAGTACCGCTTTTCAAAGAAATGGCTTGACATTGCTCCTTCCCTCGATTTCTTGGATTTGGTTCTGTGTTTCTAGGAAGGTTACCTGGCTGTTTGTAACTCTGAAGATTGGCCAGTTGTCCAATTTGATTTTCCAGTGCCTTTCTAGAAGCTGATTGGCTTTGAAACATAGCATTATATTTTTTTAAACTGAGCTAGCTCTTCCGCTATTCTTGGTTCTTTTTCATGCTCCTGGCTTTTGTTATGCTATTGGAATCCAGGTTGTGGATTGTTCCTTGCCCTGAATTGTTGCTCCATGCGAAATTGGATGATTCCTCCACCATAGGTTGTAGGTGTTGGAATATGGATTGTTCCTCTGTCTGTTGAAATTGTTGACATAATTCACCATCTCTTCATTTTGGTGGTATGATTCTGTCTCTGGTGCTCCTCCATATAGTGAACTTGTGGATCCAATATTACTTTGCGTGCTAAGAGTTTCCATGAATTTGCATATCTGATCCAGCTTGGCATTCACTGCTGTGTTGGCTCCAACTTGATAAATTCCTGTCATTCATTGGATCATGCTCATTTCTGTTGGCAACAAAGAATTGTTGTTGGACATTTCTTCAATTAAATCCCATGCATGATCTTCTCATTTTACCATTAAAGCTCCTCTAGCAGCAGCATCAATCGTGGTTCTCATTATTCCAAAAAGTCCATTATAGAAGGTTTGGACTTGTAGCTACTTTGCAATCTCATGGTGAGGATATCTCCAAAGCAAATCCTTGTATCTTTCCCAAGCTTCGCAGAGGGATTCTGAGTCATGTTGTACAAAGGATGTGATGTCATTCCTCAACTTTACAGTTCTGGATGGTGGAAAGTACTTTGCAAGAAATTTGGTGGCTAGAGTGTTCAAAGTTGTGATAGAACCTGTTGGTAGTGAATGTAGCCAAGACTTAGCTCTATCTTTCAAGGAATATGGAAAAACACGTAGTCTCATTGCTTTTTCAGCTGCTCGGTTGTAATTGAAAGTGCCGCAAACTTCCAGGAAGTTGTTGATGTGGGCGTTAGGATCTTCAGTTGCATTTCCTCCAAACTGAATTGACTGATGTATCATCTGGATGCATGTTTTGATGTCACACGCATTTGCTGGTAAGGAAGGAAGTACAATACATGAAATGAATCCGTCAACCACCAAAATAGTTCTGTCTCGAATGGGAATTGCTGGTGCAACTTTCAAAGGTTCAGGTTCCATGGTGATCAGTGATTCTTGGCCTTCTCGCCTTTCCCTTCTCAACTGTCTGATAGTTCTTTCAATTTCTGGGTCAAGCGGACGGATTTCAAATCTTCTAGTTCATCTAATGTAGTGTTTGAGAACATAAAACACAAGAAAACAAAAAAAAAAGTAAAAATAAATTAGATACAAGTAACAGTATCTAACCCCAAAACTAATAGTGAAAGATAAATAAGTCCCCGTCAACGGTGCCAAAAACTTGACCGACGTAATCACAAGCGTATAACGCAAACGCACGTATCGTTCAAGTATTATAAAATGTATCGATCCCACAAGGACTTGTAGACATTGCATTTTTGCATAAGCCCGATGATGAGCCTCGTACGGAGGCACTACCTGAAAAGTTACGGAAGTTGCGAAAATGAATGCCGGAAAGAATGAAAACCTCCAAAATTAGCACCTCATCATATTCAAACTCACTACCCAGCCTCAGATTCACTTAGTCAGTTTCTATTTCAAACCTCAGCCTTGGCCCAAATCCATCAGTACGCCCATAGACACCATGCACAAAAGAAAACCCATGCAATTCACATGTGCAAATTTCCTCATCAACACTTTCCAATTTAACAAGATGTGAAATCTCATCCTTTCCAATTAAAAAGATATGAAATCATCCCCATCAATGAATTTATAAGATTCTTTCACAAAATAAATTTCCAAAATAAAAATGATTTGTTTCATTGTTTAGAGAACAATCCAAATCATTATAAAAGAGAGACCAAATCATCAAAGTGGGGGGTCTCATTCTCTTCTCTTCTGAGATGTGAACTTGACAAGGAAAACCCTAGGCTTTTCTTCTTCTTATTCTAAGGCTTGGACGTGAAAAACACTAGCCACCGCCGAAACAAAAACACTAACCACCATCACCGAAGGAAACCAGCCACCAAACAACCACCATCACCAAAAGAAACCAGTCCCCAAAATAACCACCATCACCGAAAGAAACCAGCCACCAAACTACCACTATCACCGAAAGAAACCAGCCACCAAACAACCATAAAAAAATGAACAAAACAACAGTTAACCACCACAAAAACAACAAGAAATACGAGACACAAAATTGCAGATGGTTATGTTCAGTCTATTTTTTATGTCCATTTACATCGCATTGATGGTTATATATGTTATTATCATTGTGGTATATTGGATGGAAACCCAAGCGTAAATTCCGTAGCCGAATCCGCATGGACGATAGTGCGGTCTGTACTTGGGATACAACTCCACGTGCCACTTGGGAAATATCCATATATGCGTGACTAACCCCCTTTTTGTTTGCCATTTATTTATTAACATTCTTCATGCTTTTGATTATTTATTATGATTTTCGTTATCGCATCTCGTACTTCTTAATGTAATATGCTTTTATTATTTCTATTAATGTTTATGGGTGTGCAAATTTGTTTTTATTTGAATTATCTTTCATGAACTGCATAAGACTTGGCTATACCATTGTGTGAACCCCTCCATTATACTGGCATAAGTAAGGGACCATTCCAAACCCAACGATTTGAGGTCTTCCCTTGTGAGGGATGAGTGCGGCCTTAAATTTTTTCCCAGTTCACACTGGGTGGCGACTCATTTATTCTCTGGTTTAGTCCCCTGCGGGCTACTCCGTACTCGCTTTGGCCTGTGAGCCTAATAATGTCGTGGTCTCCGAGCATCATAGGCATATCGGTAAATCCGGCTTCGCTCCTACAGATGGCGACTCCATTGGGGATAGAGAATCGGCCCCGAAATAATGCCTTGTAGTGTCCGTGGCTTTGGTTACGCAAGTCTCATATATTTTGCATACCCTTCCTACCCCGATGGAATCATGTATCGTGAAGTCACTTTCACTCAAGGCGGCGGATCATTATGTGATGATAACCATCACTTGTTGGCACGTACTCTAGGGTATAAAAAAGGCACGCTCACTTGGTCGCTCAAACCCTTGAGTGGGGAGACCTAGTTGTGAGCAACTCTTCACCGATGAGAGCCTATATCCATACCATTGTAAGCGCACAAATGAGCCATAGGTATATGTCCTATAGAAGCTACCCATATGTTTGTGTTTGGGACCATTACCATTTGGGCCTCTCGTCATAGGATACGAACTTGTTGGGCCACTTAAACTGGGACGAGTTTATATCTTATGATGATTGGGCCAAAATTTTCAAAATGACGATGGGCCACCTTGTGTTTGGGCCCTACATCATTTGAATTTATTAAGCCACCATATCGCAAAAGTGTAAACCAGTTAGGACTTTTCAACTGGGACAAGTTTACACCTCGCGATAATCTAATTGAACGCTTTACAATGATAACAGGTCAACTTGTATGAAAACCTTGATGGGTTTAGAAGGTCCAATCATGATATGAATGTGCCAGATGCATGAGTCCGATATCCACACTAGCTTTCATCCAGGAAGGGTATGCCTTGTCATGGCATATTTGTATACTTTTAGATATCTTCAAGTCCATCCCCACCACAATGATGATTACTGAGGGCCCAATTCGTCGTTTCTAGATAATGGCACGATCCCCATAATAGGCTTAGTCAATATTGTAAATGGGCAGTCTTTGTCCTTTACTGACGAAGAGGGACTGAGGTTGCCAAGGTTCACCCTTGTAGCGTAAGAGAGAATGATTTTGTGTACCCCATATTGGTGCATTAAATGAGCAATACTATGGCATAAATGGACTTACCACGAGTGTGGGAGGAATAAGGTCGGAAGGGTATATGTTGCTTTGAGAACCACATGCATCGCATACATACACGCATCATGCTGACCCTATGTCTTAAAAGCCATCAATAACCATATACATCTCATGTATCGCATGCATACACGTATCATGCTGACCCCTTGTCTTAAAAGGCATCAATAACCATATGCATCTCAAGCATCTCATGAATACACGCATCATGTTGACTCCTAAAACCCTTGGAACCCAAACCACTTCCAAACCATGTGCCACACCAGCTCGACCAAGACCTATATTGTCACTTCCATTAGTAAAAAAGCCATGAAACCGACAACTGCACACGCCTCAGGCATGAGATCCAAAACCTCATTGACACCCGTAAGATATCTGACTCGGAAAAAGAATAACCCAACACACATAGAAACCCTCTACCCAACTACCACTCCGTTTCACCGCCCACCTACATGATCAACTCCGGTCTGCCCGAAAGCTTTGTCCTCCAGACTCTCAACCACCAAGCTTCTTGCATGGGGATATTGGACATCAGTAGTGAAGATGAAATATAGCAGGGGAGAGATTTCTGGGAAAACTTCTCGAGCAGTGACGAAGAGGAGAAGCCGATGGAATACTTTGTGAAAGCCACAAGAGAGCCTGAACCCATAGAAGGCAATGGGATCATAGTATCGGGATTCGAAATCTTCAAGGATGTGATGGGCAAAAAACCAAAAGCAGAGGAAGTTGCAAAAGAGGAGGATAAAAGGGAGGAAGAACTACTACAGTGGGAGAATCTGACGGTCGAAGAAAGCAAGAAGACAGAGGAAGACAAAGCTGTAAATTACGAAGATGTTTATTTTCCTGACTTATTTAATTGTAATCCTGCATTTATTAATCATAAAGACATTGATTTTGCTTACTTGTTCGAGTCCTTTCCTATTAGTCTTTATCATAACACGCATGACATGAGCATATTGTTGGACAAAATGACCCATAGCGTCAGTATTTGTACAGATCACGGTGTTGTTGTACAAATTAACTATGTGACAAGGAAATTGCACTCTCATCATTTGTGATTAGATCACCGTAAATGAATAAATGAAGAGAGGTCCATATGATTAGTTCCTGGATTGAGAATGATATGAGACAGTATCAATCCCCGAAGAATTAATCATTAAATATCCCTAGCCGGAGTATTATCAAGACAGGACATCGATAATGCGGAATAGGCTAGTATTGCACTTGTGCGCGTTGTGAGGGCACAACGGCATAGTTCTCATATATATAAGTATTGGATACTTATGCAAGTGCGATAGGAGGTCGTGTTTCACCGATGGTACGGGAAACAGCTTCGCTCTGGATAGACCCCTCGGAATCCCATTGGTATTATGACTATGTGTCTATGGGAGGCCGAAATCAGGGTAGGTGTGTATAGTCTTAACCTGAGACTTGCATCGCTAATACTTACGATAATCGATAGACTTTGGTCTTGGAGGTACAGGGCTTTAACCGGTTCTGCGTACACCACTTCTGGGTTTATCAGAGAGTCGTAGTGTATTGGGTGTGATGTCAAGACGGAAGTATCACTTCAGTTATAGTGGAGATGATGTCACGCAGGATACGGTATTAGTGCTCTTAAGTGTTGCGCAACCATCGGGATATTATGACTAGGTCATACATATCCGATTATAGAGACTAGTTACCAGACATCCGACATGTGCTTCGGACGGGGCAGACACTTATCCAGCCCCAGCCCTAGCACGTGACTATCCGATACTGGGCCGATATACACAATACTACGGTATACTATGCTTGATACAGATCTATATATTCCTGTAAGAATATTTCTGGAGAATTGGGTAGGCATGGCGCTTTGCTAGAAGCCAACCTTGTCTTGTAAATCGGTATAAACGTAGTACGAGGTACTTACGTGTTCGGGTAGTCCGACGACCGTATTTACTGCCAACATATCCGGAGATCTCATGGGTCGCTTCCTGAAGATTCACCGATGATGTATAACTCGCACTTAATTAATCTAGGATTAATTAGAAGAGAGAGAAAATTAATCTGGGATTAATTGCGGAGATATTTTATCTGGGATAAAATATTAATTAAAGAGAGAGAATGATTATTTTGGAATTAATCGATAAAATAATATATTTCATATATTATTAGAAATTGGATTTCGACGCGGAATTAAAATTAGATTTTAATTCGGGCGAACAAATTAATTTAGAATTAATTCGTTAGCGACGTGAATAGTGAATTCGCTAGGCGTAATCATTTAATTACGACGCGACGGAAAATTCGTTAATTTGGAATTAGCGAACCCGAGCCCGGGATTATTTGCGAGCGCATTTGCATTTCGAATTCGAGTGCAGCACGCAAGTCAAATCGAGCGTCAAATCGTTAGTCGCATCAATTGTCAAATCACTTGTCAATTTGAGTGATGTGATGTGACATGACATGTTGTCACTTTTTTTTAAAGTGACTTGATATGAATAGTAAAAGGTGAAAGGACTTTTGCTTTTTGCTTTTTCTACTTGACTTTTGTATTAAAGTAATACATATGTTTATTTATTTATTTACTTGGTAAATGAAATAAATATATAAGAAAATGAAAAGGCTTTTCTCTCTCTTACATGCAAAGACATACGGTCTTTCTTTTCCCTCAGTTTTCTATCTCGGCTTGGAGCCGTTTTTCTCTTCTTCTCTCTAGTTTTTCTGGTTCTGCCGAGAAGTAATGAGAATCAAGAATTGATTTTGTTTCAAAACCAAGTGCTAGCACACACATAGAGTTATCCTAAGGTGATAGGGAAACAAATTTGTGAGCATGAAAAGCTTGAAGCTTGGAGCTTCAATGGTGTTCATCAATGGCCGAACATGGAGGAGGCAAACCAGTCCCCAACCGAGCAGTCCACTGCATGAGGAAGCTACTGCCGAGCTTGATGTGCATCAAAAACGCAACTTGTTCTTCATTTCATCAAAACCCATCAATGTGAGTATGTATTCTGCCTTACTCCTTTGTGTATTCAACTCGTTTTTATGCATGTTTGTTGATCTTGGGACTTGATTAAAACTCTACAATGGTATCTTGAGCTATTGGTTGCATAAAAATGAATTAGGGTTCTTGAGCAAATTTGGGGCTTTTTGATTTAAGCATGATTTTAACAAATTGTTTGTTTAAGAATGCTTGTATATGATTTAATTAGAGTTATATGTAATCAATTTGAAGAAAAATTAATTGGATTGATTTTCCCCAATTTGCTTATTGTTGGCCAAAACTTTAATTTGGGCAAATTTGATTTTGAGCATGATTAATGAAATTGGATTGATTAGTATGCTTAAATGTGTTATTATTGAGGATTGATTGGATCAATTTGTTGAAATAATGTTTGGAATATTTTTTCCCCAAATTTCCTCCTTGGCCGAATATGAATGATGATTTAATGTCTTGGGATTTTTTGATTTTTGACAATTGGATGTGTTGGAAATCATTCGGGATGATGATTTGATGTCGATTACGGAATCAATTGGATTGAATTCGAATCGGACGAAAAATCCCCAAATTGCCAAGTATGTCATGAAGCTTGAAATTGGGTAAAATTGATTTAAGCATGCAATTATGAAATTGGATGATAAAGTATGCTTGAATGTATTTTAATTGATGATTGATTAGATCAATTTGATGAAAAAGTGTTTGGAACAATTTTCCCCAATTTGGTTGTGATGGCCGAAAATATGAACCCTAATATTGTCTTGGATTTTTGAATTTTTTGTTCATTGGATGACTTGCAAATCATTGAGGGATGTTGAATTATGTTTAATTTGGTTCAATTGGATTGAATTTGATTTGGGCATAATTTCCCTCTTTGGCCGAGACTTTAGCATGTGTTAATTGGGTTTGATTTTGATCAAATTATGTTGGAAATGATTCATTGATGTTAAGCATGATTAATTGGACAAATTATATGTTTTGGAAACTTTGATTTGGGTAATTAATATTGCTATACACTTTAGGTAATTTAATTGGAAAATTTGGAATTTTTGGAATTAAATTATTGGGCTTAAAATTGGATTTGGGCTTTTTAAGTTGTTATTGGGTTTATTGGACTTTGTTGTACAAAGTTGGTTTAGGCCAAAATTGGTTCGATCCAATTAGGCCCAAAACCGCTTCCAAAAGGCCCAAATGCGACTAATGAACCTTTAACGTCTAATTGGGCCTAATGGGCCTAAATTATTTATGGGCTTATGGGGTAACTCCCGGATTGGACTTTGGTTGCGGGTTTGACCCGAGTTGACCAAAAGTCCACGCCTCAAGAAATTAATTAAAAGCCCATTGGACTTTAATTAAATTAATATTGGATATTAATCGGGCTTTGAGACCCGTAACGATTAAATTTGGAATTTAAGTCTTAAAGGTTTATTTTATAAAGTGTAATATTTAATTTGGAATTAAATAATGAATTAAAATTAAATACGTATTAAATTGGATTTAATTATGTAATTTAATTTAATTCGTAGAAATCGTACTTTGAGTACGTGTTCGCCATACGAGTTTGACTCGAACAAAATCAAATCTTTGTTTGAACATTGGATGATCACTAATTATCAAGATTAATTAAGTTGATTGATTGATAACATGCTTGTATGAATACATGGTTGTGTTGTTTGAATAATGTATATCGGATGGATATTAGCCGGGTGGGACGATTTTGGAAATTGTAATAAATTTGATTTATTAATTGGACCTGCGAGTCCAGCCTTATCTCCTATTTCTTTGTATTATCTTCTCACCTATTCCCCTCCATGTAAATGAGGTTTCTTTAGAAGTGTAGTGTAACGGGTAGAAGTAAATACATGTGCTAGCGGGAGAGAGAAAGTGAGAGATTTGATCTAGGATCAATGTGTAAAATATCCATCCGCATATCATTATTATTTTACATATGCGCTTTATTATGTGTTTAGAATGCATGTTTAAGGGTGTATGATGATGAGACCTTAACAAAGATAATTAAAATTGGTAGCCAATTTGCACGCGAAAAACCCTCGTTAAATATCAAGCGTTTATTTTCCTTCCATTGAGTGATTCTTACTCAAGATCCGAGATTGGCAGGGGTTGTTGGCCAAAGTCAAGCCCTTGTCCGTCGAAGATGTGTTTGACTCACGAGGCTTTATTCCATATTGGTGTCGTGTCCAAGTTGTGGTTTGTTGGCCAAAGTCAAGACCACTTATTGTCCATTGACATTGATTACGAAGCTTCCATGTCAATGGGTCCGCGCTTGACTGGGATCACTAGGTTTGTTGTGCCAAAGCCAAGGCCTAGTTGATTCAGAGGAAAAAGGTTAGGGTATACATTCGATGTATAGGCAAATATAAGATATATGTTTGGGACTTGGATGTCCACCTACTGGATCTAGGAGTTGGATGAGATCCAATTGATCTTCGAGATCTACCTAGTTAATTATCATACAATTTGTTGGCCAAAGTCAAGATTGTGTGATATATAACGGGATCCTAGCCCACTAGGAAACACGATTTCCCGAGTACTCGACAGAGGGTTAGAGGCTCGACGAAAAATAGTGGGAGGCAAGAATTGAATTTGCAATACTCTTTCAATTACTCGCCATACGCGCTCATTTAAATTATTTCGTCGTTATATTTAAATTGTTGTTTTAATAAACAGTTGGACTGTATTATACTTGATTATATATAATTGGATTATATTAATCAATATATTTGAATTAATTAATTTCAGTTTACAGTTGATTTTATAATTGGATTATAGTAATCAATGTAATTGAGGTTAATTAATTTGGATTATATTTGATTGTATAGTTGGACTATTATAATCATTATAATATATATAGTACCACTAATCGTTGATTAAATAGTTGGACTATTGTAATCAAGATAAAATTGAAAAGTTGAATATTTAAAATATAATATGGGAATTAAAATTTTTAAATGATTTAATTTTCAAATTGGGAATAAATAATAGGTTACTTTATTTGATAAAATAACTTATTATACCTTAAGCCCAAAATTAAGCAAAATAAGTAGAGCATAAAATCTTTGGAAGATTTATGTGATGATGATTTTAATGCTTAATTTAATATACTTGTCATTGTTGATTTATTCTAAGGTCCCAAGATCAAATCAAGACATGAAATAATGTGTGAACACACCAACGGAGGTAGCGGAATACTCACATTGATCGGTTGAGTCGATTTGGAGACGAATGAGGCCAAAAACGCACTGCCCTTCACCCCAAACTGCAACAGTCCACTGTCCCTGTAAAACAGAAAATTGAGTGAAGAACGGAGCTCCTAGCTACGTCGGATGGATCCCGTCTCATGGGGGAACCTCCCTACCACCTTCGCAAGACTCGTAGTGTGCTAGCACTTGCGGTTTTCACCATGAAAACCCAACCCTTGCTTCCCTAAAGTCACGCCTGAACTGGTTCAAAACCAGTGAGCAAACCTTCTGTTTTTGGCGTGAGGAGAGGAGAGAATTTGAGAGAGATGAAATTGTGTATTAAGTTAAAAATGATTTTCCAAAAATCAATTTATATTTATGCCATAATGTTTATTAAATAAATAATAAAATTATGACACAATACATGCAATGGCTTAGAGTGTCAAACACTAAATTTCCATGCAATGACATTGAGTGCATTGTACACTATCTACATGCAAAGCATTAGAATGACATGTGTCATGTGGGCCCCACACGTTTCCAAATGAAAGTGGGCCCACGTGCACTCACGCGTTCGGGTTCGATATTTCCGAAATACCGAGCTTACGTCGCGACGTTAATTCAATCGAATTTAAATAAATAATTGCGCCTGGCGAAATTATTATTTACGTCGCTAACGAATTAATTCTAAATTAACTCGTTTGCCCGAATTAAAATCTAATTTTAATTCCGCGTCGAAATCTAATTTCATTTAATATCGAATATATTAATTCATCGATCAATTCCAATTAATCGTTCTCTCTCTTTAGACGACATTTTATCCCGGATAAAATATCTCCGTTATTAATCCTAGATTAATTTTCTCTCTCTTCTACATAATCCCAGATTATTCAAGAGTGCGAGTTGTGCGTCATCGGTGGATTATCGGGAAGCGACCCATGAGATCCCCGGATAATCTGGCAGTAAATACGGTCGTCGGAGTATCCGAATCACGTACGTACCAAGTACTACGTTCTAACGAATTTACGAGACAAGGTCGACTCCTAGCAAAGCACAAGTCTACCCAATTCTCCGGACATATCCATTTAAGAATATTAAGATCTGTATCAAGCGTAGTATACAAATGTATTGTGCATATCGGTCCAGTATCGGATAGTCACGTGCTAGGCCTGAGGCTGGATATGTGTCTGCCCCGTACGAAGCACATGTCGGATGTCTGGTAACTAGTCTCTATAATCGGATATACATGACCTGGTCATAATATCCGATGGCCGCGCAGCACTTAAGAGCACTAATACCGTATCCTGCGTGACATCATCTCCAATATGACTGAAGTGATACTTCCGTCTTGACATCACACCCAATACTCTACGACTCTCTGATAAACCCAGAAGTGTGTACTTAGAACCGTTTAAAAGTCCCCTACCACCAAGACCAAAGTTTATCGATTATCGTAAGTATTAGCGATGTAAGTCTCAGGTTAAGACCATACACACCTACCTTGATTTCGGCCTCCCATAGACACTAGTCATAATACCAATGGGATTCCGAGGGGTCTATCCAGAGCGAAGCTGTTTCCCGTACCATCGGTGAAACACGACCTCCTATCGCACTTGCACAAGTATCCAATACTTATATATATGAGAACTATGCCGTTGTGCCCTCACAACGCGCACAAGTGCAATACTAGCCTATTCCGCATTATCGATGTCCAGTCTCGATAATACTACGGCTAGGGATATTTAATGATTAAACCTTCGGGGACTGATACTGTCTCATATCATTCTCAGTCCAGGTACTAATCATAGGGACCTCTCTTCATTTATATATCTATGGTGATCTAATCACAAATGATGAGAGTGCAATTTCCTTGTCACATAGTTAATTTGCTACAACAACACAATGATCTGTGCAAATAGTGACGCTATGGGTCATATTGTCCAACAATCTCCCACTTGGCACGTAGCGAGTCACTCAAGTGTCCTACACCTGAACTATGTACGGTTCGCTCAAATTGCTGAGGAAAGGTTTTCGTCAGCGGATTTGTTCGATTATCGTTGACGCGATTTATACGATCATCACATCGCCACGATGTATGATCCGAACGAATCAGATGATATAGAAGTATATATCTGGATCGTCGATGAGACCTTTAATTCCTTAGCCTGTGCTGACGCCTAGCTCAGCTGCTAACAGAACTATATCTAATCTAATTAGATTTACTTTCGACCCAAAAGGCTTCTATTGCTGCCTCAGCTGCAGCAATAATCCGCATTTGTGTGTTTATTCGGCAACAGTTATCTTGCTTGGAAGATTTCCAGCTCACTGTCCCGTTATTCAAACTTTATAGTACCGCAGTATTTAATCGTTTGGAAACTTGCTGCAGTGATCCCAGTCACTTCAAGTTCTCCTTCTCCATAGTAAAGATAGCATCTTTAGTTCTCAGAGATACTAACAGATGTTCTTAACTTCAATCCAGTGACTATCACTTGGATTGACCGATTGTGACTCCATATGCTCGAAGCGTATGAGACACCAATACAAGTACATTTTAAATGTACAATTTCCAGAGAGTGTTAACAACTCCAAATCTATCCCAGTAGATCTTTATTCCTTGAATAAAGGTTGTTACTCCCCAGAATTCTACGGAGAATTTCTATGAAAGAATATTTATGAAAGCCAAGCTTTCACCAATGCTTTATGGGAATTTCACTGTCAGTGCGCTCTCCCACTAACCTCCTTATATACACAAGAATTATTTCGTTTTGAGTCAAATCATAAACCATTATGATTATTTCAAAACGTCAGTTCCAAGAACCTTATGCTTGCATTGATCCAAACATGGATCGAATAACCCGCAAACCTTGTTTGTCGGTTATACAAAATCGTCAGGATGTTGTAAACATCCTCCAAAAGGTTTCCTTTTCAGGAAAGCGATTTTGATTTATAACTGACATATTTCATAAATGAAATATTCAACAAGCATCTTCAAAATGGATTTACCATGGCAACAGGAAAAAAGGGTTGAACCGTTATTAACACAATGTTGATAACGATACCTTTCCGTCAAAAGCCTAGCTTTGCACGTTGGTATGTTGCCTTCCATGTATGTCTTCCTTGAAGACGTTTAATGTACCATAGGCACAATGCCTTGTGGTACAACAACTAGTATCCAAAGTAGTTGTTATACATGGAATCCATTTCGGATTCATGGCACTTTGCCATAACAGGGAGTCGATACCTCGTATCACTTCCTCATAACGTAGTCGGATGGTAACCTCCATAAGATTGACATCTTTATGAGGTGAGATCAGAAACCCATACCCTAGGTTGTTTTCTGACTCTATCCGATCTACTAGGTTCTTGTGTATTTGAAGATTAATGGTATAGTTTCATCATAGATGAACTATTTGTGTTCCATTAAGGACTTCGTGCCTTGAACAGTATTACTCCGATTTTCATCGAGTATCACTCCCCCACTGACCACTGCATATCGGTATTCCTCTCAGGAAAACCGCATGGTGAGCAACAATTACATTGTTCTCATGTGGGATTTATAAGTACTATACTTAAGGTTTCCCTTAGGATAACCTATATTGGCACTTATCCAATTTGGGTCCTTAGTTTGGTATCATCCAAACGTTATGCCTGGCATACCCAAATTATCAGGAATGAGAAACCTCGTTTCTTCCCTGTTCATATCCTATATGATATCTGTCAAACAGATTTATATGGAACCTTATTCTAAATAAGTTTTGCACTGTTAATACATATCTTGTAGAAGGAAATAGTAGCTCAGAGCGACTCGTGATAAACCTTATATGTCCAACAAAATTCGGTTTTAGTCAGACACACCGTCTAACTGACGTGTCTCGGGAGGAGTCCTCATATGAAAGAATACCATACTCTTTCATGTACGTATGAAACTTACTGCTTAAGTATTTTCCATTACGGTCTTACCGTGGCGGAATACTACTATAGCCGATCTGTTTGTCTACTTCGTGTCGAAACTCTAAAGTTTCCGATCGTGTTCTTCAAAAGAAACACATAACCACAACGTGATGTCACATCCGTTAAGGTCACGAAATATTCATGTTCACATCTAGCCTAGCTAGATATGGGCCCACTTACTTCACCATGAATAGGGCTAACAGATCGGTGGCCCTTTTACTATTACCAAGTAAATAGTATTTTAGGTTTTACCTAATAAACTAGATTCGTAGACCTTATTTGAATAGTCAAATCAGTCCTAGTACCCACTCTTCAAAAGTGTGGATATACGAGTCTTGTTTAATTGTGTCCTAGACAACAATGCCACAAATAAGTCTCTATTGATCAAATCAATTTGAGCTATTTATTTGTCATTTTATATGTTTGAGATTTTATTATATTCAAAATATAAATTCTGTTATTTACATCCAATGTATTTATCTCAGTATCATCTTTATATATTGAAACACTTTAGTGTTCTAGAATATAAAGGTTTTATCCGCAATGGATTAAACACTGATATAGAGATAATGTCTCTAGTTAAACTAGTTACATTATAACATTTCCTAATTTAAGTACATACCCAAAGGGTAGTTCCTAAACTTAGGTATCTACGGTCGAAACAGCGACTTTCGTCCCGTTTCCGATTCGCCAGAGAAATCTCGGCTTGAAGCCAGTCATATCCAGCTCACAGCGGATTCTGAACGTCAATACATATATGTATTATGTACCACACTAAGTATTTAAAATCCAATTTTAACACTAGTAGTGAACATAACTTTGACAAATATTTTAAAGTTAGAGCCTCGCCCTTTCTTTAATTCCTTCGTGTCTTCCATATCCAAATGGTAGTCACTTTGGGATATGTCAATTATCCTTTTCAATATTTCACAAACACTTGGGTTTTAGAATATCGAAATGATGTGCACCTTGTGCTACATGCCCAATTGCAAACTTTGACTTTTCTCCACTAGAATAGTCAATTAATTCTCCAAGAATTATTAATTGCAATTTTAATACTTTTAAATCTAAAGATAGATTTATTATAAGTATATTAATTAAGCACTAAAGTCATCATCACATAAATCTTCCAAAGACTTTATGCTCTACTATTTGCTTATGGGGGCTTCTTAGTTACATAATAAGGTATTTATCAATAAATTAACCTATTATTATTCCCAATTGAAAATTAAATCATTTAAAACATTTAATCCAAGGATTATATATTTAAATATTCAACCTTTCAATTCTTTCTTGATTTCATAGTCCAACTATTTAATCAATTTAATAAGGTACTATTATTATAATGATTACAATAATCCAATTATTTAATCAACTATAATTTTAATATTGATTACTATAATCCCATTATAAAATCAACTATCATTTAATTCAATTATATTGATTACTATAATCCAATTATAAAATCAACTATATATTGAATGAGTTGTATATAGTCCAACTATATATATTTTTAAAACAACATAAAATATTAGTCCAACTAATACTTTTAATTAATATGACGAGTAAAATAAAATGAGCGTGTTTAGCGAGTATTCGAACGAATGTTGCAAATTCAATACTTGCCTCCCACTATTTTTCGTCGATCCTCTAACCCTCTGTGGAGTACTCGGGAAACCGTGTTTCCTAGTGGGCTAGGATCCTATTAAATAACACACAACCTGACTTTGGCCAATAAAAAAGCTGTATGCTATTTAACTAGGTAGATCTCACAGATCAATTGGATCTCATCCAATTCCTAGATCCGGTTAGGTGGACATCCAAGTCCGAAACATATGTATAATGTCAATGTAACCATTACATTTTCCTAACCCTATCCTCTGAATCATTTAGGCCTTGGCTTTGGCCAAACACAAACCTAATGATTCCAGTTAAGCGGGACCCCATTGACGAGGAGAAAGTTTCGTAATCAATGTCATTGGACAAAAAGTGATCTGACTTTGGTCAATAAAAATCACGATTTGGACAAGACACCGATATGCAACAAAACTCTCATGATTCAAGTACATCCTTGATTGACAAAGGTCTTGACTTTGGTCAAAAACAAACCAATGCCAACTTCGGATCTTGAACAAGAATCATTCGATGGAAGGATATTTGCTTAATATAAAACGAGGGTTTTTCGCGTGCAAATTGGCTACCAATTTAATTATCTTTGTTAGGTCTCATCATCATACACCCTTAAACATGCATTCTAAATACATAATAAAGCGAGTATGAAATAAAATAATAATGATATGCGGATGGATACTTAAACATTGATCCTAGATCAAATCTCTCCCTTTCTCACTCAAGCTAGCACTTGTACAACTTCTACCCGTTACACTACACTTCTAAAGAAACCTCATATACATAGAGGGGAATAGGTGAGAAGAGAATACAAAGAGAAAGAAGGTGATAAGGCTGGACACGCAGGTCCAATTTAATAAATCGAATTTATTACAACAATTTCTAAAATTGCCCACCCGACTAATATCCATCGATATATAATTATTCATTCAACACAACCACGTATTCACACACATAAGCATGCTATCAATCAATCTAATCAAATTAATTAATCTGATAATTAAGTGATCATCCAATGTTCAAACAACGATTTGATTTTGTTCGAGTCAAACTCGTTTTTGCGAATAAGTACTAAAGTACGAATTCATGAATTAAATTAAACTACATCATTAAATCAAATTTAACATGTATTTAATACTAATTCATTATTCAATTCCAAATAAATATTGCACTTTATATTTAATAAACCTTTTACGATTTAATTTTAAAATAAATTAATCGCGTCGGGACTCAAAGTCTGATTAACGTCCAACGTCAATTTAATTTAAGTCTAATGGGCTTCAATTAATTTCTTTAGGCATGGGCTTCGGCAACCAAAGCCCAATAGTGGAATCACCCAAAATGCCTTAGAAATCAATTTCGGCCCATTAGCCCCAATTAAACATTAAAGGTTCATTAGTCGCAATTGGGCTTTATGGTTAAGGTTTTGGGCCCAATTGGATCCAATCCACTTGGCCTAAACCAAACTTGATAAATCAAGCCCAAAAGGCCCAATTACAACAATTCAAGCCCAAATCCAATTTAAGCCTAAATAATTAAATTACACTAATCCAATTACGCAATTTAATTACCTAAAGTGCATTACATGATTAAAACCTAAATTGATATTTCCGAAGCACCAAATTAGTCCAATTAATCATGCTTAATTCATTATTACATGTCCAAACACACATAATGAAAAATCAAACCCATTTACATGCTTCTAAGTCTCGGCCAAGGAAGGTTATTTTGTCCGATTTGAATTCAATCCGATTAATTACACAATCGACAACGTATTAACTTCCCGAATGATTTCATACACATCCAATGTTCATAAAATCAAAACATACCAAGACATTCAAGGGGCATACACATTCGGCCAACATATAGAATTTAGGGTTTATGTTCAATTCAAAGTTACAATCCCATTGACTCAAATTAACATCATCCTACATGATTTTAACTCATCCAATGAATCAAAATCAAAAATTCCAAGGATTCAAAATCCATTAAACATTCGGCCAAGGCAATAAGTTTGGGGAAAATAATTCCAAATCATTTTTCATCAAATTAGTCCAACCAAAATGAATTTAAACATGTTATAAGCATACTCACAATTCATTCATTCAAATCATGCTCAAAACAAGATTTACCCAAATTTTAAGCCCTACAAATTTCATGCTTGCAAAATAAGCTCTTGATGCCATTGTTGATTTATTCTAAGGTCCCAAGATCAAATCAAGACATGAAATATGTGTGAACACACAACGGAGGTAGCGGAATACTCACATTGATCGGTTGAGTCGATTTGGAGACGACGATGAAGGCCAAAAACGCACTGCCCTTCACCCCAAACTGCAACAGTCCACTGTCCCTGCAAAACAGAAAATTGAGTGAAGAAACGGAGCTCCTAGCTACCGGATGGATCCCGTCTCATGGGGGAACCTCCCTACCACCTTCGCAAGACTCGTAGTGTGCTAGCACTTGCGGTTTTCACCATGATGAAAACCCAACCCTTGCTTCCCTAAAGTCACGCCTGAACTGGTTCAAAAACCAGTGAGCAAACCTTCTGTTTTTGGCGTGAGGAGAGGAGAGGAATTTGAGAGAGATGAACTTGTGTATTAAGTTAAAAATGATTTACCAAAAATCAATTTATATTTATGCCAATGTTTATTAAATAAATAATAAAATTATGACACAATACATGCAATGGCTTAGAGTGTCAAACACTCAATTTCCATGCAATGACATTGAGTGCATTGTACACTATCTACATGCAAAGCATTAGAATGACATGTGTCATGTGGGCCCCACACGTTTCCAAATGAAAGTGGGCCCACGTGCACTCACGCGTTCGGGTTCGATATTTCTGAAATACCGAGCTTACGTCGCGACGTTAATTCAATCGAATTTAAATAAATAATTGCGCCTGGCGAAATTATTATTTACGTCGCTAACGAATTAATTCTAAATTAACTCGTTTGCCCGAATTAAAATCTAATTTTAATTCCGCGTCGAAATCTAATTTCATTTAATATATCGAATATATTAATTCATCGATCAATTCCAAATTAATCGTTCTCTCTCTTTAGACGACATTTTATCCCGGATAAAATATCTCCGTTATTAATCCTAGATTAATTTTCTCTCTCTTCTACATATCCCAGATTATTCAAGAGTGCGAGTTGTGCGTCATCGGTGGATTATCGGGAAGCGACCCATGAGATCCCCGGATAATCTGGCAGTAAATACGGTCGTCGGAGTATCCGAATCACGTACGTACCAAGTACTACGTTCTACGATTTACGAGACAAGGTCGACTCCTAGCAAAGCACCAAGTCTACCCAATTCTCCGGACATATCCATTTAAGAATATTAAGATCTGTATCAAGCGTAGTATACAAATGTATTGTGCATATCGGTCCAGTATCGATAGTCACGTGCTAGGCCTGGGGCTGGATATGTGTCTGCCCCGTACAAAGCACATGTCGGATGTCTGGTAACTAGTCTCTATAATCGGATATACATGACCTTGTCATAATATCCCGATGGCCGCGCAGCACTTAAGAGCACTAATATCGTATCCTGCGTGACATCATCTCCAATATGATGGAAGTGATACTTCCGTCTTGACATCACACCCAATACTCTACGACTCTCTGATAAACCCAGAAGTGGTGTACTCAGAACCCGTTTAAAGTCCCCTAATACCAAGACCAAAGTTTATCGATTATCGTAAGTATTAGCGATGTAAGTCTCAGGTTAAGACCATACACACCTACCTTGATTTCGGCCTCCCATAGACACATAGTCATAATACCAATGGGATTCCGATGGGTCTATCCAGAGCGAAGCTGTTTCCTGTACCATCGGTGAAACACGACCTCCTATCGCACTTGCACAAGTATCCAATACTTATATATATGAGAACTATGTCGTTGTGCCCTCAAAACGCGCACAAGTGCAATATTAGCCTATTCCGCATTATCGATGTCCAGTCTCGATAATACTACGGCTAGGGATATTTAATGATTAAACCTTCGGGGACTGATACTGTCTCATATCATTCTCAGTCCAGGTACTAATCAGAGGGACCTCTCTTCATTTATATATCTATGGTGATCTGATCACAAATGATGAGAGTGCAATTTCTTTGTCACATAGTTAATTTGCTACAACAACACAATGATCTGTGCAAATAGTGACGTTATGGGTCATAATGTCCAACAGTCATAAATCTAATTCTAGATTTAAGAAGTATTAAAATTGCAATTTATAATTCTTGGAGAATAATTGACTATTTAGAGGAGATAAAGTCAAAGTTTGCAATTGGGCATGTAGCACAAGGTGCACATCATTTCATATTTCAAGGAACCTAAGGCTTGGCCAAAAGGTTTGTGAAATATTGAAAAGGATAATAGACATATCCCAAAGTGACTACCATTTGGATATGGCAGACACAAAGGAATTAAAGAGAGGGCAAGGCTCTTACTTTGAAAATGTTTGTCTTAGTTATGTTCACAGCTAGTATTGAAATTAGATTTTAAATACTTAGTGTGGTACATAAAATATATGTATTGATGTTCAGAATCTGCTTTGAGCAGGATACTGACTTCAAGCTGAGATTACTCTGCGAATCGGAAACGGGACGAAAGTCGCTGTTATCGACCGTAGATACCTAAGTTTGGGAACTACCCTTGGGTGTGTACTTAAATTAGGAACATTTAAAATGTAACTAGTTTGACTAGAGACATTATCTCTATACCAGTGTTTAATCCATGGTGGATAAACCTTTATATTCTAGAACACTAAGTGTTTCATTATATAAAGATGATACTGAGATAAACACATTAGATGTGAATAACAGAATTTATATTTTGAAATAATTAAAATCTCAAACATATAAAATGACAAATAAATAGCTCAAATTGATTTGATCAATAGAGACTTATTTGTGGCATTGTTGTCTGGGACACAATTATACAAGACTCATATATCCACACTTTTGAAGAGTGGATACTAGGACTGATTTGACTATTCAAATAAAGTCTACGAATCTAGTTTGTTAGGTAAAGTACCTACAACACTGTTTACTTGGTAATAGTGTAAGTGCCACCGATCTGTTAGCCCTATTCATGGTTTAAAGTTAGTGGGCCCATATCGAGCAAGGCTAGATGTGAACATGAATATTTCGTGACCTTAACGGATGTGGCATCACGTTATGGTTATGTGTTCTTTTGAAGAACACAAATCATAAACTTTTAGAGTTTCGACACGAAATAGACAAACAGATCGGCTATAGTATTATATCGTCACGGTAAGACCGTAATGGAAAATACTTAAGCAATAAGTTTCTTACATACTTGAAAGAGTATAGTATTCTTTCAAATGAGGACTCCTTCCGAAACACGTCAAAGTGACTGGTGTGTCCGAACGGATAACCGAATCATGTTAGACATGATAAGGCTAATCATGAGTCGCTCTGAGCTAGCATTTCCTTTAACGGATAAGTTTTAACAGTGCAATAACTTATTTAGAATAAGGTTCCATAAAAATCTGTTTGACAGATTACATATTAGATATGAACGGGAAAGAAACCGGGTTTCTCATTCCTGATAATTTAGGTATGCTAGGGATAACGTTGGATGATACCGAACTAAGGACCCAAATTGGATAAGTGCCAATATAGGTTATCCTAAGGGAAACCATAAGTATAGTACTTATAAATCTCACATGAGAACAATGTGATTGTTGCTCACCATGCGTTTTTCCTGAGAGGAATACCGATATGCAGTGGTCAGTGGGAGGATAGTGATACTCGATGAAAATCGGAGTAATACTGTTCAAGGCACGAAGTCCTTAATGGAACATAAATAGTTCATCATAATGAAACTATTCCATTAATCTTCGAATACACAAGAAACGAGTAGATCAGAGAGAGTCAGAAAACAACCTGGGGTATGGGTTTCTGATCTCACCTCATAAAGATGTTAATCTTTTAAGGTATACCAACTGATTACGTATGAGGTAGTGATACAAGGTATCGACTCCCTATTATGACAAAGTGTCATGAGTCCAAAATGGATTCCATGTATATCAACAAGTTTGGATACTAGTTGATGTACCATAAGGCATTGTGCATATTGGTACTTTATAAGTCTTCAAGGAAGACATACATGGAAGGCAACATACCAACGTACTAAGCTAGGCTTGAAGAAAAGGTAGAGTTATCAACATTGTGTTGATTCCGACGAAACCTTTTACCTCTTCCCATTGTAATCCATTTGGATAATGCTTGCTAAAGCTGTGTATTTCATTTATGAAATATGACAACTTAACGAAAAATCGCTTTCCTGAAAAGGAAACCTTTCGGAGGATGTTTATAACATCCTGTCGGTTTTATCGTACCATAACAAGCAAACAAGGTTTGCAGGTTATTCGATCCATGTTTGGATTGAAGCAAGCATAGGTTCTAAGAATTGTCGTTTTGATGTAATCATAATGGAGTATGATTTAATTCAAAACGAAATGATTCTTGTGTATATAAAAGGGTTAGTGGGAGTGCACTGACATGAATGTCCTGTAAAATATTAATAATATGTCATTTCTTGGAAATGAAATTCCCATAAAACAATCGGTGAAAGCTTGGCTTTCATAAGAAATTCTCCGTAGAATTCTGGGGAATAACAACCTTTATTCAAGGAATAAAGATCTACTGGGATAGATTTGGAGTTGTTAACACTCTGGGAAATTGTACATTTAAAAGTACTTGATATGGTGTCTCATACGCTTTGAGCATATGGAGTCACAATCAGGACAATCCAAGTGATAGTCATTGGATTGAAGTTAAGGACATCTATTAGTATCTTGAGAAACTAAAGATGCTGTCTTAAATTATGGAGTATGAGAACTTGAAGTGACTAGGATCACTGCTACAAGTTTCCAAACCGGTAAATACTGCGGTATTACTATAAAGTTTGAATAACGGGACAGTAAGCTGGAAATATTCCGAGCAAGATAACTATTGCCGAATTAACAACAAATGCGGATTATTGCTGCAGCTGACGCAGCAATAGAAGCCATTTGGATCGATAATAAATCTAATTAGATTAGATTTAGTTCTGTTAGCGGCTGAGCTAGGTGTCAGCACAGGCTAAAGAATTAATGGTCTCATCGACGATCCAGATATATACTTCTATACTCATCTGATTCGTTCGGATCATACATCGTGGCGATGTGATGATCGTATAAATCGCGTCAGAAGATAATTACGCAAATCCGCTGACGAAAACCATTCCTCAGTAATTTGAGCGAATCGTACATAGTTCAGGTGTTAGACACTCGAGTGACTGGCTATGTGCCAAGTGGGAGATTGTTGGACAAAATGACCCATAGCGTCACTATTTGTACAGATCACGGTGTTGTTGTACAAATTAACTATGTGACAAGGAAATTGCACTCTCATCATTTGTGATTAGATCACCGTAAATGAATAAATGAAGAGAGGTCCATATGATTAGTTCTTGGATTGAGAATGATATGAGACAGTATCAATCCCCGAAGGATTAATCATTAAATATCCCTAGCCGGAGTATTATCGAGACAGGACATCGATAATGCGGAATAGGCTAGTATTGCACTTTTGCGCGTTGTGAGGGCACAACGGCATAGTTCTCATATATATAAGTATTGGATACTTATGCAAGTGCGATAGGAGGTCGTGTTTCACCGATGGTACGGGAAACAGCTTCGCTCTGGATGCCCCTCGGAATCCCATTGGTATTATGACTATGTGTCTATGGGAGGCCGAAATCAAGGTAGGTGTGTATAGTCTTAACTTGAGACTTGCATCGCTAATACTTACGATAATCGATAGACTTTGGTCTTGGAGGTATAGGGCTTTAACCGGTTCTGCGTACACCACTTCTGGGTTTATCAGAGAGTCATAGTGTATTGGGTGTGATGTCAAGACGGAAGTATCACTTCAGTTATAGTGGAGATGATGTCACGCAGGGGTACGGTGCTCTTAAGTGTTGCGCAACCATCGGGATATTATGACTAGGTCATATATCCGATTATAGAGACTAGTTACCAGACATCCGACATGTCTTCGGACGGGGCAGACACTTATCCAGCCCCAGCCCTAGCACGTGACTATCCGATACTGGGCCGATATACACAATACTACGGTATACTACGCTTGATACAGATCTATATATTCCTGTAAGAATATTTC
>SKCR01054881.1:0-29524 GCA_019454045.1 Zanthoxylum bungeanum | reverse complement strand
TAATGTTGTAAACCTGAGGCTGAGGCTGTGGTCTATTAGCATTTTATTACCCGCAAATTTGGTTGGTGCAATGGACTCTTCCTGATATTCTTGCCCATCTTATTCACCCCCAAATGATCATCTTATGCGAGTTTTTTGAGCCATCCATTTTCAGAAAATAATTTCAAATTCTCCCCAACAAACTCTTAACAATAAATACTCGCAAAATTAAACCATTGACCAGTTTCAAGTAGAATATCCCAATCTCAGAATCCAAGAATCAAGCATTACTGATCTCCCACAATAATCTTATGTTGAGCTGAAACTTCAAACAAATAAACCAACACTCAGCTTCAATGAACATAATTAAACCACTTAAAAAGTTTCAAAATACTTGACAATTCAATCTCAATAAGCATCTGGCAATCTTTTAAAACAACCTAAGACTTGCTTCAATAGCCAGCAAGAAGTCTCAGAACTTCAAACTCAAGCTTAACATTCAATCTCGAAAGCAGATTAAATTTCACACCCAAGAAACAAAATTAAACCCTAGAAAGAGAAACATACCCTTATCTCCGCTTTGTCCAAATCTCCAAGAAAACCCAGGACATGTATCAAAATTATAAAGCCCAAATAATTCCTTAAACGAAAATCAAACTTAAGAAATTATTACTAATAATAATAATAACGAAATTCAAGCTTAAGCAACAAAAGTAAGCAATAAAGATCTTTAGAACTGAGAAAGAATTGAAGAAAGAGCATACTTATCATCAAATCAAATAAAATCCATAATGAAGCCGGAAAAATAAAAAACCTAACTTGCTCAATTGGGGTCAAAATAGAAATGAAATTGGTTTTTGCAAGTGCGTAAAGTATGCTATGTGTGGGACCCAGCGTGGACCTGAGTGAACCGGGCTGTGGTGTTAGGAAAAGTTGTTTGAACCAACACCGGATTACGGATCTGAATCGATTATAGATATCCGTATCGGATATTTTCGATCTGTATACTAATCAAAACGATATTAAATAATTTCATTGCATTGAATTGATATTTAAATTATATTGCACTGATGATATTTTGTTAATTATAATCTTATACGTGATAATTGTATTGAAATTAATCTTTGAATTTTGTTGAATAATTTATATCGAATTGTTTATATTTATTTTGATTAACTAGTTTATTATATATCGCTATCTCGCTGCCCCAAGGGGTGTGGCTTGGTGGTGAAGGGTCCAGAATCTCATCTTGAGGTTCTGGGTTCGAATCCAGGGGGTGCAACTTCTTGTAAGAGCCTGGGCAGCCGGGGGTTTTACCTGCTCCGCGGCCCAGAATGGGTGGTTTGGTGGCGGGGTTTCCAACGATTTCCAAAAAAAAAAAAAAAAAAAAAAAAAAAAAAAAACTATCGTTATCCATTAATAGGTTTTAATTTTTTTGATTTTATGATATTTCAACAAATACATATATTCTCATTGATGGACGGAAGTGAATACATATACTAACCCTGAAAATTTTAATAGACATGGAATATTATTCATATGAGACTTTGGTGGATATCTAAAAATTATAATCATGGATTAATATTTGAAGTTTGAACAACTTTTGTCAGTTAAACTCCTTAAGCTTTTACATTTATTGAAAAAATAACATAGTTTCACTCATTTTATACGTTAGGTCACTCTAACAGATTCATATTTTTTTTTTTATCTTTATTCTTTATTTTATAATTTAATGTTGATTTTAGGCATTTTCATATGGGAATTATTTAGAAGTCTAAAAACAGGACTTCCAAGGCCATTTGGATCAATGGCATTTTTCAATTCACACAGGGCAAAACGATTAAAAGGCGCGTGAAGGTGCATTTTCTAGTTTATTGTATTCCTTCCTTCCATGTTATGAGAGAGACAAAATACTTGTTTATTTGTTATTCAAAAATAAATATCTCTCATATCTAATAAAAAAAAATATTGTTGATGGTGTTTTCAGGACCTATGTTATTTAAGGAGTACGGCAGGGGTAAAAAGGGTAATTCCCTTCTCGGTCGAAATCATTAATGCCGACCCGAGCACATGAGTGTTATAAAGCCAACAGGTAGAGACCGAACACTTGATGATAGGTGACCGACCACTTTGGTTCGGATGACCGAGCATTATCAGATCGGTAGCAACATTCTCAGCTCAAAAGACCATCATGACCGACCTCATGAAGACCGAGCATATGATGAGACGTGCTCCAGAAGATAAGACATCCTATTTTTACGGACAAGATAATAAGTTATCCTATTTTCATGGGGAAAGGTTGATGAGTCAGTATCCTAATAGGATATGCGAAGTGAAAGTAGTTTTAAATTAGGAATCCTTATGGGAAATGGAAATTGTTTCAACTAGGAAATCCTTGTAAAAGAAGGAATCTGATTTCTGCACTATTATAATATGAGGGTAGAGTGTGTGTAAGGATGAGGATCAGAATCAATATCAAGATCATCACGATCAGACTTGTAAAACACAAGAGATATCAGAGAAGCATATCTCGGTAATAAAAGTATCATTCGTTTTGTGCCCGTGGACGTAGGTTGGATCTGATCGCCGAACCACGTTAATCTCTTTGTCGATTGGCGTATTTATCTGTCTTTTGCTAAATTTACTTTTGGTTTCCCCTTAACCGAACAAATTCACTATTGATGGAGGATTGTCTCGGGAGTAATATTTCCATATTCCCCTGAGACCAAAATCAGCCGTCAACAGTTGGCGCCGTCTGTGGGGAATCAACGAAAAGCAGCTCGCGTGGTAAGACGATGGCAGAAGATGGAAATCATCGATCGTCAGGGAGTTCAACAACAAAGTGGATGGAGAAAATGAAGGAAAATATGAGGAAAGATAAGAAGATTTGCTTCTGGAGTCAGTGTGTGAAGGATTTAAGATCCGTCAATCGGACGGTCAACAATCGTCGATGAAGTGAAAGGCTATTTTTAGATAACAAGAAGAAGAAGACCAAGAAGAAGAAGATTGTAATTTTCTTTAGCGAGATTTGAAAATTTTGTTTAAACCTCGGTAAACGTTTTCGTTTGAATTGTGAAACTCGGCGCGACAGGTTTAGTAGGTAACAGATCAGAGAATTCTCGAGTCCAGCTGGTAATCACTTTGGAGAATCTTCCATTTCAAAAATCCATCTGTCAAGATTGGGGGAATTAAATTAAAAACGCAATCGCGTACTTGCACTAGGGGATTCCCTGGAAAGCAAGGAGAAATGGCTCGTGTTAAACCATTAGTTGATGGGATAGGATCCGTACCTACAAGGATGATGATCACAACTGGTCTAGAACTTACGAACATCCTAAATCCTTATTTGACTTGGAAGACAATAATTAAAGGGAATAGGAGCGCTACAAGGCGTTTTAGGAAACCAGGTGGTAGAAACTTGACGTGGTTGTGGAGCCAGATGATAATAATTGTCACAGAAGGGCAGAGAACCCAACAATTTCAGAATCTGAGAAGCTTGGCGTGGCTGTTCTTGGACGACGTTTCAGTGATGAAATTGACCATATGCCTATTAAGAAAAGGAAATTTAACTTCCGGTCCTCATCCCCACCACTGCCTCGTAAACCATCACACACGAGGGAGTGGTTCAACATGTTTCAGGTCAAGGGGCGTGCCCAAATTCAAATGGAAATAGACTTCTTATGGCAGCTTCTAGTGAACCTATTATTAGCCAAGGTGATGTTGACGGAAACATTTCTGATTCAGTGAAGGAGAAGCTTGGTTACAGAGAAGACTTCTATGGTATTAAGATACTTGCAGCTGCTGCATGCTGAAACAATTTTAAGGCTGATGTTCACCTCCCTAAGGAAAAGCTAGCAGTGGAAGGATCTGTTCAAGAAAATGACTCTGAAATGTTCGTGGAAGAAGCTGTTGCACTAGTTGAGTCAGCCAATTGCCCCTCAAGAGATATGGATAGAACAGAGGATGCTTCTGTTCAAGATACAACTGCTGCTTTTGCTGAATTCTTATAGCAAAAAGGATAACAAGACCGTACAAGGATCTCTACCTGCAAGGCTACACTGGGATTTAAATGTTGTGATGGATGCTTGGGAGGAACCTAGCGATAATGTGAGTGTTGGTTCTCTAACAAAAGATGTTGAAAGTACTATTGGCATGGGGAGAGAAGAGCAACATCATATTTTAGAAGGTTGTGAGACAGATAG
Organism: Zanthoxylum bungeanum; assembly: GCA_019454045.1. NCBI lineage: Eukaryota > Viridiplantae > Streptophyta > Magnoliopsida > Sapindales > Rutaceae > Zanthoxylum > Zanthoxylum bungeanum. The sequence continues at coordinate 25,343 of SKCR01054881.1, read as the reverse complement.
GGAAATTAAGGATGTCAAACCTGAAAACATGGTGGATATAGTTGTTTCATCTGAAGTACCCGAGAAGACAAGAGGTTTGGCTAATCGATCAGACATAGAGGACAATCAATTGGAAGCTTTCTCTGGCCTCGATCGCAACATTGATGAATGTAGTGCTGACCCGAATGAATCACCATTTATGAATTACCTTGAGGAGAAGATAGAATGTTGTGCTTCTAGTGTCAATGAGGATGAAATTATGCCCGCATAAGTTGTTCAGGTGGAGAAGTATGATGTTGCTTCTCTTTATATACCAGCATTAGATGGCGATAGTTGTGGGGCTGAGAGCAACACTATAAATGAGAATGGTGAAGATTCTGGTAGATCATCTTCCTCACAAAATGATGTAAATGCTCATCAAGAGATGATTAGTGATGACAATTGTGAACTTCCTGATCCTGTTGAGGTGGAGCCTGCAAGTAAATCAGAAGAAATGGGTTTTTAACCATCCTTCACCCAATTATGAAGACGTAGATACATCTAGCGAATCTGCCAAGGAATCCCAACTTGTGGTAACTGAGGAAGCAAAAGAGGAGACTGATTCCCCACTGCATTTTGGGTCCGAGAAACTGTCACCTCATGTAAGGCCAACTTTGAAGAATCCTCTGATGACATTTGTGTGTCGGACACTTCTCATGATGATAAGGTTCACACGGTTCGCATGGAGAACTCTAGGGAGTCGAAGGATGGTTATGATTCTCAGTTTGAGGATGGGAATTGTGACTACGGAGATTGTATTCCTGTCTATTTTGCCTGCCCAATTGGATCCGTGAGAAGCATAGCACGGGGATGGATGATACCTCTCTCTGTGGCGTTTGCTTGCTCCAGTGTTACCGAACATAAGGAGGAATATGCCCTTAATGTTTCAGACACTCTTTGATCCTCACCTACTTGATTAATGAATCCGTGAGAAGCATAGCACGGGGAGGGATGATACCTCCGTGGCGTTTACTTGCTCCAGTGTTACCGAACATAAGGAGGAATATGCCCTTAATGTTTCGGACACTCTTTGATCCTCACCTACTTGATTAATGGATCCGTGAGAAGCATAGCACGGGGAGGGATGATACCCATATGGCGTTTGCTTGCTCCAGTGTTACCGAACATAAGGAGGAATATGCCCTTAATGTTTCGGACACTCTTTGATCCTTACTTGATCACTCGGATCCAAGAGAAGTATAGCCCGGGGAAGGATTGTGCCCCTGTAGCGTATGCTTGCTCCAACATTGTAAGGAGGAGCCCTCAAACAATAGGCAGGCTCCATGGAGACCTGAAGTATAGAGGATGTGCCCTTACCATTCTAAATGCTCTTTAATCCAAATCCCGGTTCGCCAGGACTCTGAATTGAAAGATTCAAAATTATGTTTTGGAGGCCTCAGACGGGACGCTGTTTTGAGGCATCCGTGCTGCTGTTTTTGGATAAGTGTTAAGTCACCCCCGTCTTTTTTTTTTTTGATTTTACTTTCAAAGTTTTGTTTTTGTTTTTCGCTGGTCTGACAAGGGGACGCCCGTGCCAGATTCGGTAGGGCTTCAAAAGGTTGATTCACTTCCCTTCTGAATAAGTCCCAATGATTAATCGGCTCGGGGCTGGATTCGTTCCGCCGAGGCCACTTGGTTAAACGGCTCGGGCTGGATTGGTTCCGCCGAGGCCACTTGGTTAATCGGCTCGGGGCTGGATTCGTTCCACCGAAGCCACTTGGTTAATCGAGTCGGGGCTGGATTCGTTCCGCCGAGGCCACTTGGTTAATCGGCTCGGGGCTGGATTCGTTCCGCCATGACACTTGTGTTTCTTTCCGGCTCGGGTCTGCTCTTGTACCGCCGAGACCGATGTTTCTCTCCGGCTCGGGTATGCTCTTGTACCACCGAGACCGATGTTTCTATCCGGCTCCGGTCTGCTCTTGTACCACCGAGACCGATGTTTTCTCCGGCTCGGGTCTGCTCTTGTACCGCCGAGACCGATGTTTCTCTCCGGCTCGGGTCTGCTCTTGTACCGCCGAGGCACCGAGATCGATGTTTCTCTCGGCTCGGGTCTGCTCTTGTACCGCCGAGACCGATGATTCTTTCCGCTCGGGTCTGCTCTTGTACCACCGCAGAGACCGATGATTCTTTCCGGCTCGGGTCTGCTCTTGTACCGCCGAGACCGATGTTTCTTTCCAGCTCGGGTCTGCTCTTGTACTGCCGAGACCGATGTTTCTTTTCGGCTCTGGTCTGCTCTTGTACCGCCGAGATCGATGTTTGTTCGGCTCGGGGCTGGATTTCATTCCGTCGAGGCCTTATGGTTTATTCAGTTCGGGTCGGGTTACGTCACACCAAGTCGGCTTTTTTTGGGCTGGGGATGTAACATTCCCCCAGAGCCAAGTCTTTCTTTCAGTTCGGGGTCGGGTTACGTCCCACCGAGTCGGCTTCTTTGGACTGGGGATGTAACATTCCCCCAGAGCCAAGTCTTTCTTTCAGCTCGGGGTCGGGTTGCGTCCCACCGAGTCTGCTTCTTTGGACTGGGGATGTAACATTCCCCCAATGCCAAGTTTTTCTCTCATCTCAGGGTCGGGTTACGTCCCACCAAGTCTGTTTCTTTGGACTGGGGATGTAACATTTCCCCAGAGCCAAGTCTTTCTTTCAGCTCGGGGTCCCACCGAGTCGGCTTCTTTGGACTGGGGATGTAACATTCCCCCAGAGCCAAGTCTTTCTTTCAGCTCGGGGTCGGGTTACGTCCCACCTAGTCGGTTTTTTTTGGACTGGGGATGTAACATTCCCCCAGAGCCAAGTCTTTCTTTCAGCTCGGGGTCGGGTTTACGTCCCACCGAGTCGGCTTCTTTGGACTGGGGATGTAACATTCCCCCAGAGCCAAGTCTTTCTTTTAGCTCGGGGTCGGGTTACGTCCCACCGAGTCGGCTTCTTTGGACTGTGGATGTAACATTCCCCCAGAGCCAAGTCTTTCTTCAGCTCGGACCCCACCGAGAGACTTATCATCGGCATGGGATCAGAGCATCTCCCCCATGGTCGGCCCTCTATTGGTCTGGGGAAGTGACATTCCCCCATAGCCAAATTTTCTTCTCAGCTCGGGGTCGAGTTACGTCCCACCGAGTCGATCGTCATCAGCATAAGGGCAAAGCATTTTCTCCACGGGTAGATATCGGGATCCTCGTTGACTGAGCACATGAAGGTGGCAGGAAGGACCAGATTTTCAGCCAAGGCATTTTTCTCTGCGGTTCCTGGAGTGACCACCGACGGATTCATCGGCACACACATCTTTTTTTATACTTCCCGGCATCAACTCGCAAACTCGTTGTTACCGAGAACTAGGAGACATATGTTGATGGTGTTTTCAGGACCTATGTTATTTAAGGAGTACGGCAGGGGTAAAAAGGGTAATTCCCTTCTCTATCGAAATCATTAATGCCGACCCGAGTACATGAGTGTTATAAAGCCAACAGGTAGAGACCAAACACTTGATGATAGGTGACCGACCACTTTGGTTCGGATGACCGAGCATTATCAGATCGGTAGCAGCATTCTCAGCTCAAAAGACCATCATGACCGACCTCATGAAGACCGAGCATATGATGAGACGTGCTCCAGAAGATAAGACATCCTATTTTACGGACAAGATAATAAGTTATCCTATTTTCATGGGGAAAGGTTGATGAGTCAGTATCCTAATAGGATATGGGAAGTGAAAGTAGTTTTAAATTAGGAATCCTTATGGGAAAGAGAAATTGTTTCAACTAGGAAATCCTTGTAAAAGAAGGAATCTGATTTCTGAATTATTATAAATATGAGGGTAGAGTGTGTGTAAGGATGAGGATCAGAGTCAATATCAAGATCATCACGATCAGACTTGTAAACACAAGAGATATCATAGAAGCATATCTCGATAATAAAAGTATCATTCGTTTTGTGCCTGTGGACGTAGGTTGGATCTGATCCGCCGAACCACGTTAAATCTCTTTGTCGATTGGCATATTTATCTGTCTTTTGCTAAATTTGGTTTTGTTTCCCCTTAACCGAACAAATTCACTATTGAGGGAGGATTGTCTTAGAAGTAATATTCTCATATTGCCCTAAGACTAAAATCAACCGTCAACAATTATATTATTAGTATATAATTCATAAGCTTTTAAATGAGTATACACGTCACTATGTTAAAAATTAAACAAAACTTTTTAGGTTGAATCGCAATTGTGACTTTGTGACTCATTGTGATTAAGTCTCAGTCACGAATTTTAATCAAACGTCAGAATCTCAATAACAGTGTTTAATCTTCTGTTACAATTTTTAATCCTCAATTATAACTCATTATTATTAATCCTCAATTATAACTCTTATTATTAATCCTCAATCGTATTTTTTAATCCTATATCACCCTATTTAATTCTCATTCACATTTTTTAATCATCAATCTCAATATTTAATCATCAATCACAATATTTAGTCCTCAATCACAATAAAGGAACACGTAAATCCCCAAGAAGACAATGGCCCTCGAGGATCCTCTCCAATTGGGGCGGGAATCTTGGATTAAAAATTAAAAAATTAACGTCAGAGATGAGGACGAGAAAAATTTAATTCTCATTTCTTATTCAAAGAAGAGATAGAAATCATGTAAAATCCCCATTACCCATTGAAGTTATAATTTATTTATTTTTAAAATTTTCAATAAATATATTCAAATTACTATTTATAATTTTATATAGATGTAAATAAAAAGTATATTAATATTTATAAAAATATATAAATTAATTTATAAATAGTATAAGAACTTAAATGAAATAATTATATATAGTTAATTTTTAATGAGAGATTTGTCATCTTATTAAGTTGCAGACTAGATAATTATAAGACATAAAATACGAATTTCAGTCTCTAATATGTACTATGATTTGTGTAGTAGATTTATGTAATATATATTATCAGTTTTTTGGGTATATATGTTTTATTTTTAAATAATGTAATGGTCCAACTAATATATTTTTAAATGACTTAAATTTCTTTTAAGAAAATATTGTATGTTATTGAGGGTTGAAGGGCCCTTGGGGATCCTCTTGTATTATTTTGGGATATACATGTAACATCATCGATCCGGGAGATACTACCGGCAGGGAATAGGCCATACTATCCCCTCCGAGCCTCTGACTTTCTATCATCAAACAATGCTAACGCTCTTTCTCCAATATAACTTCATGTATGGGACCACTGCCCAAATCCACAACATAACATGTAAAATATTATACATATGATTGAACAGACAATATCATATATCTTAAGAACTCTATATACGAGTACTTATACGCAATTCTGTTATACAAAATATCTGGAACTGGACTTTACTTGACTTGACTGAACTCAACTTCTGACTAGACTTGGTGGACTGAACACCCTAGTGACTGCCATCAGTATCCATCCTCTCAGGCTCGTCCTCTGAGTAACCTGCAAAACAAATACTAGGAGCGGGGGGGTTAGATCGTTTGAACGATCTAAATGAGTGAACAGTTTGAAAAATAGTTACTAAAATTATTTTGAAAATACATGGTTTTAAAACCCAATTCGTCTCAAATTATCCTTTCTGAAATCCTTTTCATTAGCGGAAATTAATTTTCTTTCTTTCTGGAAAGATTTTCTGAAATATGTTTTTCTGAAAGTCTCTTATAAACTGTTTTTTCTTAAAATTTTATTTCTAGAAAAATTTTCTCTATAAAACTATCTCTTCTGAAAATCTGTCTCTGAAAACTAATTCTGAGTTATCTCTTTCTGAAAACTGTCTCTGAAAAACCTGACGCATGGCGGCGTTACGTATCAGTGTCCCCCCATATGCCTAACTAGAGCCAAGAGTGCAAATCCATGACATTGGGGCGTTATGTATCGCTGTCCCCCAAAGCATGCCACTACATGTCCCTGAAACTAGTGGTCTTCGGGCGTTACGTATCGTCATCCCCCAAGCCACTGAATTAGAACCGGGGGTGTGGATCTATGCTACCCTCCAAGCTCTGAATCTAGGATCTAGGGGCCTCTATCATCCCTAGTCCTAAACTAGGATCTGGGGGCGTTACGTATCGTCGTCCCCTCAGTCCTCTACATATGCACATGTCATCCGTCAATTCCATGTATGTATCAAGTTACATAATGTCTTAACTTTTCCAAAAAAAAAAAATCAAGTTACATACTGAGGTGGTTTTTCCCTCATGCCTCAAAAACATAAAACTCAAGTTTTGAAAAAATCTCTTTCTAAAACATCATTAGACGAAAATAACTTAAATTAGATTTTCGCTAACGCTCTATATGCTTTTAAATGTAAATCTTACATTAAAACATTTAAAAGAAAAGCAAATCAAGAAAAGAGGTCCACTCACTGATTTGGAGTTCTGCTAACCTTACTTCACTTCGCTGAAGAAATTTATGGTTCCAGCGATGATCTATAATTGAAAATCTTGATTAGAAGACGGACTGGGAAAAAGTTACGGGATTAGGCTAATTTATTTATTCAAGTACTCGATAACACTACACTGCGTATCATGTGTATATCATGTCATAATATACATATATGAACTTATATGAGACCCTTGGGGTGGCCTCTAACACGCTAAGGTAAAGATGAAATGAATAAAAAAATTTTAGGGAAATTCTGGTCTTCGCGTGAACCAATCCAAAAATGAATTCATCAACATTTCCAGTTCGCGTCGCGACGCGGGCAATCTAGAATCAATTCTTCACCGATTTCCCAGTACGTGTCGCGACGCGCGGTGAGTTGCGTCGCGACTCTAGACCAAAATCCAGCGCCTAATCTAGCTTTTTCATGTCTAGTTACCCAAATACACTTCATACTTCCATACTACAACTTTTACAAAAACCACTCTTTAAACCTCCATGTTTACACATCATATATTATCATCAAAGCAAGCCTTAAATTTCTCATATCTCAATTTATTCAAAATCTAAAATCTCCATAAACTTGATCATACAATGTTTTCTTGTTTATTGTTTACCTAAATGCAATTGTAGGGGTTTTAGGGGCTAAATCCGGTAACGCAGCGGAAGCGGTGGAAAATCGAATTTTCCGATTTCAAAAATTTTTCTCGGATTAATTAAATAAACATATTTATTTAATATTCCAATAATATAATTATGAAAATAAAATTCAATAAATTATATTTAAGTGAATTTACCGAATTGCCCTTACACTTAGTATTTTGTTCATTTTAATCCGAAATTGATCAAATCAATTTTCAATGATTCTAAATCATTTCTAAGATGAACTTAGCATGTTCAAAACATCAAAACACCAAAACCAACAAAATCTCCAAAATTCATCCATTTTTGGCCGAGAGCCTCACAAGGGTGCCAAATTGTGCACTTTGTCATTTCATCCTTCAAAACACATCAAGATGTAATCCAATCAACATGAAACTTTATATGCATCATATACACATCCTTATACACAACATAAATGAAAAGCCCCAAATTTGGATGAGGTCTTAAACCCTAATTTTTTAAATTCTTCAAAATGAACAAATTAGACCAAATAGTTTAAATCAATTACTTTAATCATCATTCTTCCATCCAATCAAAGTCTCAACACAATGAAACAACTCAATATCAAATCTAGGTCATCTAAGAGTGGGTCAACAACTCTAGATTAGCAACAAGGTTTCCAAAACCATAAAAGAATATTTATAACTACAATAATTATAAGCTTCCTTCATCATACATGCTCAACACTTTCAACAAAACTTCCATCATCAAAAACAAAAAGAATAAAGAAAAGAATAACATAAGAACATCACAAGATGTAGCCTAGATCCTAAGGAACATTTTCCTTTCTAATAGTAAGTTGAAGAAACTTACTAAAATCCAAGATTTTATTTGTTTTAGCCTTTCTTCCTCTCAAGCTTTCTTTGTTTCTTTTAATGGAGTTTATGTAAAAGTGTATTAGGTTAGAAATGAAAATGAAATGAAAACAATATATACTTGCTACACTAAAGGCCCTGGCCGAAAATCACAAGCATGTATTTGGCAATTTTAATTTCAATTTCATTTAACAAAAAATTTGATCAAGTTGATTAAATATCTAAAAACACTTTATTAGATATTTATAACTTGGTCAACAAAGGCAACTTAATCATTTTCAAATATCAATATCCAAAGTTAAGATTTATATTTTATTAATTAATTAATTTAATCATTTAACAATAATAATTATTAATTATTAAATACAAATATTAAATATATGTATTATATTTACATTAAATATCAAATACATATATCATTTTAGGATATAAGTCAAATATCTCATCTTTGACTATTAATTAATGTGTATTTAAATTAATCAAGTATTAAATGTAAATACACAATAATTAATCAAATGACTATCGGGTCCTTTAGCATGTATCTTGTGTTTAACATTTAAACGACTTTATAAGTAATCAATATTATTTATAAATATTGTTCTAGTGCTCTCCGAGTATGTTTCATTATTGAGACTCTCTAGATTCAGGTATATCTGTCACGAAATCCAATTTCATGTCCATAATTTATCCACCCGTATATTATGACGATCACGGATATTCTCGCTGAATCATACAGGTCGAGGTCATGGCAAATGTATAATTCCTCCGTCACACGTATCCGGATAAATCCCAGAGATATAGATGTAAACGTCAAATCTCTATGGGGATAATCCAGTCGACTATTCTATTAGCAATCTCAAAAAGAATGTTTAGAACTAGCTTCTAAACTATACCACGGGCCCATGGTTTTATCTGATTGCTAATCATATGGACTACCTATGCTCTGGTACACAGAACTGACAGATTATATCTTAATACACATAGGACACCCTGATGATCTATCTACACCCAACGAACAGGCGGAGGTCTGATCTAAATAGATCGGTGACGTGACTGCCATCTAAGTGTAGAAGATGTCTCATGTGCCCACAATGGCATCTCAAGTCTAAGAATCACAAGTGCTACTCAACCCGAGAAGATTCTTATTGACGTTGGTGTACCATCCATTAAGAATCTTCGGTGAGTCGTTCAGTGTTTATCCGCTATAAACACCCACACGTCTATACTAGTCTCCAAGACTAATGGTTCATTGAGAAACCATTGGAATCATATATTCCAGTATACGACATGTACCAGTCTCAACGGGTTACTTTACTGACCAAGTAGTTTAAACCTTGACCAGGAACTGTCTGAGAATGACAACGTCATGATATTACTCAATGTCAGTTGCGACGCTTTTGCAACAGTTCCATGATTAATCATTCTAAGGTCATTACGTCTTTACCATATAAAAAGATAGATTATATTATAAAAACTGCATATATTATTTATAATAATAATGTTTTACAGAAGTATTCAAAAGAAATACAACCGGGAATTGGCGCTCTGAGCACCAACCCCAAAACAATCTCCACTTGCTCTAGTGCCAATAACGATTGTATCTAATACCCATCGACTCCACTTGTTTATCAAACAACTTCGGAGGTATGGCCTTCGTCAGCGGGTCTGCTACATTATCTTCACTCGGTACCTTGCACACGACAATATCCCCTCGGGACACAATCTCTCGAATGATGTGGTACTTGCGTTCCACATGCTTCAACTTCTGATGCGCCCTCGGTTCCTTTGCTTGCGTAATTGCTCCAGTATTATCACAGTATAACGGAATCACATTCTCGATACTTGGGACAACTCCCAATTCTGCGATAAAGTTCTTTATCCACACAGCCTCTTTTGCAGCTTCAGAAGCTGCAATGTATTCCGCCTCAGTGGTGGAATCTGCTGTTGATCCCTGTTTGGAACTCTTCCAACAAACTGCACCTTCATTAATGGTTGACACGAATCCAGATGTAGACTTTCTATCATCAGGATCCGATTGGAAATCAGAATCCGTATACCCGTTAACTTGCAGTTCGTTTCCTCCATAAATTATTAACTTATCCTTAGTACCTTTAAGATACTTGAGGATATATTTAATGGCTATCCAATGGTCATTACCTGGATTGGACTGATATCGACTAGTTACGCTAACAACGAAACTGATATCAGGCCTCGTATATAACATGGCATACATTATGCTACCCAAACACGAAGCATAAGGTTGGTTAGACATTCTAACCTTCTCATCTTCTGTTTGTGGACACATCTTCTTTGAAAGATGAATCTCATGTCTGAACGGTATGTTTGCTGTCTTACAGTTACCAAAACTATACCGTTCCAAGATCTTATCTATGTACGTTGATTGGGATAACCCAATCAGCCTCTTTTGTCCATCTCTATAGAGTTTTATCCCTAAAACATAGGAAGCTTCTCCCAGGTCCTTCATGGAGAAATTCTTACAGAGGTATGCTTTGACGCTTTGTAACATACCTAAATCATTCCCAATTATTAGGATGTCATCAACATATAGGACTAAAAATACGACCATGCTCCCACTGGCCTTCTGATACACACATGATTCTTCTGAATTCTTGAGAAAACCAGACGATCTAATAATCTTGTCGAATCGAAGATTCCAACTTCGTGAAGCTTGTTTAAGTCCATAAATGGACTTCTTAAGCTTACATACCATGCCTGAGTTTTTCGCTGGACGCAAAACCTTCCGGTTGTTCCATATAGATTTCTTCATCAAGAAATCCATTTAGAAAAGCCATTTTGACATCCATTTTCCAAATCTCGTAGTCATGATACGCAGCTATAGAAAGCAAAATCCGAATAGACTTAAGCATTGCTACTGGTGAAAAAGTTTCATCGTAGTCGACTCCAGGTCGCTGCGTGTAACCTTTTGCTACCAGTCGGGCCTTGTAAGTTTCAACATTGCCGTCAGGCCCGCGTTTCCTTTTGTAAACCCATTTACAACCGATAGGAACAATTCCTTCGGGAAGCGGAACCAAGTCCCAAACTCGATTCTCATGCATTGAGTCTATCTCGGATTTCATGGCACTTTGCCATTTCACGGAGTCGATGTCCAACATCGATTCTCTATAGGTGAAATGATCTGTCTCTGCAACTAAGAGAACATCCAGACTCTTTTCTTGTATCAAATACAAGCGTTCAGGAGGTCTAGATACCCTTTCCGACCTACTGAGTGTATGTGTTGAAGGTCCTTCATCTACTTGAACTTTGGGTTCCTCCGTTGGTTCGTTGTTTTCAGGTTGGACTTCATCAAGCTCAACCTGTCTATGATTACCACCTTCTGACAAAAATTCTACTTCTAGAAATTTTGCGAAGCGAGCCACGAACACATTTCGATGCTCGGTATCATAGAACAGATATCCCCTCGTATTCGAAGGATATCCAACAAACCTAAACTTTTGCCCTCGAGGCGAAAGCTTATCTTGCTGAGTCACCCTAACATAGCAGGACAACCCCAAACCTTAATATAATTAAGATTTGGTCTCCTACCAAACCATATCTGATACGGAGTCGTAGGAAAAACTTTTGAAGGAATCTTGTTCAAAAGATGTGCAGCTGTTAAAAGAGAGTAGCCCCATAGATAATAGGGCAAATCTGTGAAACTCAACATTGATCGGACCATATCCAATAAAGTCTGATTTCTCCTCTCAGATACTCTATTGTGCTGTGGGGTACTTGGTGTTGGGGTTGGTGCTCAGAGCGCCAATCTGGACCGTATTTATGTCTGATTCATGAATACGAACATCCCCTTATTCCATAATATTACTTATTTGTGATTGCACCTCTTGTTTTTATATACGTATTCGATCTGATTACGATTTGATTGAAACTAAATGTGGTTTAGTGATATGTATATTTAGACAAAGGCCCGATAATATATAATGCAGTACACAGTTACAAAGTTAGTTTGTAATTGACATTGGGAAGTGTCACTGCTATATGTATGTTATCAAACATAGTTCCTGGTCAAGATTTGCTAACACGGGTCGGTTAGTCAAATCCGTTGAGACCAGTACATGTCGTATATCGAGACTTGGTCCGATGGTTTATCCCTATGAACCATGAGTCTAGGGAGACTCGTATAGACGTGTAGGTGTTTATAATGGATAAACACTGAACGGCTCACCGAAGATTCTTAATGGATGGTACACCAACGTCAATAAGAATCTTCACGGGTTGAGTAGCATAGTGGTCCTTCGACTTGAGATACCACTGTGGATGTATGAGACATCCTCCACACTTAGATGGCAGTCACGTCATCGATATATTTAGATTAGACCTCCGCCTGTTCGTTGGGTGTGGACCGATCCTCAGGATATCCTGTGTGTGTCAAGATAGGATCCGTCAGTTCTGTGTACAGAGCATAGGTAGTCCATATATAATTAGCAGTCTGTTAAATATGTGGCCACAGTATACTTCGGAAGTAAGTTCCGAGTGTTATTTAAAGATTGCTAATAGATACGTCGACGGGATAATACCTATATAGATTTGACGTTTACATCTATATCTCTGGGATTATCCGGATACCTGTGACGGATGGATTATACGTATGCAATGACCTCGACCTGTATGATTCAGCTAGTTTATCCGTGATCGTCATAATCTACGGGTGGATAGATTATGGACACGAAATTGGATTTTGTGACGGATATACCTGAATCTAGAGAATCTCAATAATGAAATATACTCGTAGAGCACTAGAGCAACATTAATAAATAATATTGATTATTTATTAAGTGGTTTAAAGGTTAAACGCAAGATACATGCTAAAGGGACCCGATAGTCATTTAGTTAATTATTGTGTATTTACATTTAATACTTGATTAATTTAAATACACATTAATTAAATAGTCAAATTGAGATATTTGACTAATATCCTAAATAAATATATGTATTGATATTTAATGTAAATATTATACATATATTTAATATATTTGTATTTGATTAATTAATTAATTATTTAATTGTTAAATGATTAAATTAATTAAAATATAAATATCTTAACTTAAGATATTTGAATTAAATGGCATGGTTGCCTTTGTTGACCAAGTGATAAATATCTAATAAAGTGTTTTTTAGATATTTAATCAAGTTGATCAAATTTTTGTTAAATGAATTTGAAATGAAATTTTGGTATATATGTATACATAATTTCCGCCAAGACCCTTAATTAAATATAATGGTTATATTTTTGAGTTGCAATTGTTGACTTAATTTATTCATTAAATTGTTTGATGATTAAAGTTGCAAGTTGATAAGCAAAATAAATGAAATAAAATATCATGATATTTTATATATTTCTCCACCAATTTCGGCCAAGGCTTCTTTTGGAGGAGGTATATATTGTTTCATTTCATTTTAGGGTTTAAGGAGTTCATTTGATACCAAAAATAAACAAAAAGGAAGTTGAGAGAAAAGCTTGAAGCCTAAAGGAAGATGGCTTGGAAAATTATGATTTTGTAAGTTATATTTCAAAGTCTTCAACATGAAAATTGTTTCTAACATGCTTAGCATCATTTTGTGTTGCTTTGTTGTTGTCTCTCTTCTTATAGTTTGTGTTTTATTTGGTTGTGAACTTTGATGAAAGTGTTGAGCATGTATAATGGAGAAAGCTTGTGACTAGTGTGGTTATAAGTATTCTTTTATGGTTTTGGAAACCTTGTTGCTAATCTAGAGTTGTTGACCCACTCTTAGATGACCTAGATTTGATCTTGAGTTGTTTCATTGTGTTGAGACTTTGATTGGATGGAAGAAACATGATTGAAGTATTGGATTTAACCAATTTGGTCTAATTTGTCCAATTTGAAGAAATTGAAAAATTAGGGTTCATGACCAATTCCAAATTTGGGGATTTTCATATATGTTGTGTATTTGGATGTGTATATGATGCATATAAAGTTTCATGTTCATTGGATTACATCTTGATGTGTTTTGATGCATGAAATGACAAAGTGCACAATAATGCACTTGAGAGGTGCATTCGGCCATGGGTATAATTTTTGGGCATTTGTGTTGTCTTGGTGTTTTAATGTTTTGAACATGCTAAGTTCATCTTAGAAATGATTTAGAATCATTCAAAATTGATTTGATCAATTTCGGACTAAAATGGACAAAGTACCAAGTATAAGGGCAATTCGGTAAATTCACTTAATATGATTTATTTGAATTTTATTTCATAATTTGATTATTGGATAATTAAATAAATATGTTTATTTAATTAATCCGAGAAAAGTTTTGAAATCGAAAAATTTGATTTTCCACCGCTTCCGCTGCGTTACCGGATTTAGCCCCTAAAACCCCCTACAAATGGGTATAAGAGCGAGTCTGATTCTAGGCCTCCATAAATGATTAGCTTGTTTTATTCAATGTTTAATCATGTTTTCTTGATTTTATACATGCATGTTATAATCTAATTTGATTAGATTTAGGGTGTATGACACTTAATGGAATATCCCCGCTTAATAAGGTTTTAAAGTAACTAGTATTTGGAATACATGTTTCTTGGTCCATCTTGTCAATACGATTTATAAATATCTTTTCTTTGACTACATCCGAGACCGTGCCTCTGCTGTGAGGATGTAGCTGATAGAAATTTATTTATGCCGAATGTATATTAGATACTAGATAAATTCAAGCGAAAGCGGAATCCTGAACGTGCCCTAGCTGTCAGGGTTACGCAAGTAACTTGAGTTTATCATTGATGAGTTTAACCTTGGTACGTCTCCTTGTGGGCCTGCCTTAGCAGCGACAACGAGAAACGACCAGGACCAGAACATCGGAGTCACTAGTGAGTGATTGACAATGAGTTGTCTACCTGTGAATATACGTAGGCGAGACCGTGCCTCTGCTGTGAGTCGAATATATTCATGGGGTCCTCTTCCCATTATGGAATTCGATTTAATTATTGAATTCTCGTTTTCCGTTGGGGATTACGGTATTACGTAAAATAGTGGGAGGCACTGCTAAGTTTAAAAATTCCTTAACTTTGGCAGTGTGTATTATTATGGAAATAGCCGCTTGTTTGTGTTTCCTTAATCTATATTAGATAGAATTAAACTTTTAATTCACTGCACACATATTTTGATATGTTATCTGACTTGACTCTTGGTTGCAGTTTTCTAGAATAGGTTCTAGATACTACTAGACTAGGATATTATTAGATTGGTCTAGACCATCGGGAACTGTTGTTCTGATTTTCTTCTAAAATCAAGATGGTTAATGACTTAGTTTCTAAGTCACAATAGATAATCTAGATAGATATCCCTTTTAGGAAATAATACTTTAGAGAGAATAGTTTCTTATGCAGTAAGAATTGACTTGAATTAGTTCATGTCTCGAGATTCTTGACTAGCATTAAGAAAGCCCTATTAGGTATTTGTTTATCTAGTAATGACGTTTCTAAGCTTTAACTACCTTTAGAGGTAATGTGTCCGACACAATTTGCTAATCAATTATTTACAATTGTTGTGAATAGTTGAATGCAAATAGTAAAAGCTAAAGAAAGGAGATGTATAGTTGTGTATAGAAATATCGATTTTCACAAATACTACAACTATAGGTATTGGATACCAGATCTCCCGTCTAGTTATTTAAAAATATTAGTTAACGATTGTTTTGATATTTGATATCAGAACTTGCGACTATTGGATAGTTACTTGTTCTTAATAAACAATTGTTATATATTTTAAATATAACTAGTAGTGTCATTGACGTAGAGATAAACATTAAGAAAATTATTCGGTAAAGTAAATAATTTAGAAAGGTGCTTTATGAATTTAATCGCTTAAGTATTGGATGTTTATTCCGTATGGTAAAGGATGGTTTGATACTAGATCACACCACACATCCTTATCCATTTAATGAATATTGTATTCAGGAAAGTGATTAAGATCTCATTTAACCAATGATTGTCATTGGACCACCAGATCTATTTAACTGATACATTGGATGTATGTAGTTTTAAATTGTAATTGCTTAAAGGTAGTTTTCTATACTTCGTAACTTAGTTGATGAATTGTCATAACTTAGTTACGTGTTTCTGAAGGAACACATATTGAAAGTCTTGAAAGTATCAAGAACTTTCACCTGTTCTGATGAAACGTAATTGAACATTTTTGACTTGTTCAAATATATTCAATCTAAAGGTTTTAGAGAATTCTATCCTCAAAATTCATTACCTATCTTGAACTGTTCAAGATCTTTGATACGATCAAACGTATGAATTTAAAAGCAATTAGTTCTAAGGTTATTTAGTGAATATGATTCATATTCAATATTGTTTCTTCCACGATTCCATATTGATGGAATTGAGTAGTGGGAGCAGTCGAATATTATATGATTTGATTCGTTTGATATTGAATGTTACCGAATTAGTTTCAATACTCTTGGGGTTATGCTCCAGTAACACTAATTCATCTCTTTTAATTAATGTTCCATTAATTTCTATAGTTACATATATGATATGTATAGGTAGAAATCCGAATCTTGAAAAGTTTAAGATTTGAATGTTTCTTTTATATATAGTTATATAATGGAAATTACTTACACCTTGGAGGTATAAGTAAAAGTTTATCGTTTATTCTGTTTAATAGATATTGTATTCTATTTAATAGAATATCTTTCCTACGATCCTAAGTAATAAAATTATTTTATTACTTGGTGTGTACTCATATGTTAATTATTGTAGAAAAAGACTTGACTTATTGAAGTCAAATGTGAGAATGATAAATTATAAATGGAACTACGTAATTAATAAGATGAAACAACCCCCTTATACATCTTCTATATAAGTCTAATAGGATAACAGAATCATTCACGAGTATTTGATACTTATGGTTCTGTTGTTTTCTTATTAAAGAAAAATTATCCTATGACTTATAATGGAAGCGATATTTGATATCGATTCTGGAAGTTCACCATTGAACCATAGATCTAAGATTGTTAATAGCTTACTACGATCAAGTTTTGAACTTGATTAAGCTTTCATTATGAATTAGTTCATAAATGTGCTAATTGTTTGCACAGCGAAAGCATTGTGAGCTTATTAAAGGTTTGACCTTTACAGTATGACAGTGAGAAAAGTTATACTCAGCAATCTATTGTAGATTCTGAGAAAACTTATCTCTAGTCCACACTAAATGAACAATTAGAGATATATTTGTTAATGTTAATATGAAACTGTACATTTTAACTAAAGAATGCAAAGTGGCGTTTTTGAATGACTTATTCAGATAAGAGATCAGTTGTGATTTCTTTGTCTGAAGAGTTCATTCTGAATGGCCCTAGAGTTTGTGTTCTGTTGAGATCGCAGTTTTGTGCTAGCTTACAGAGCCTATTGTAGACTCGGATAAGTCTTACAGAAATATGTGTTCTCTATTTTGATATCGTCAGATTGTCTGATCTTGTCAAAGTATATAGAATACATATGTGATAAATGGTTAGTGGGAGCGTACAAATTACTTTCTAGTTTTATATATCCTAACAACATTATCATTATTATAGTAATAATGAGATGTTTGTGAGGTAAAAGGTTTACTAAGTCTTCTTTACTTACTCCGTGAAAACAGTGGGAGTAGTCTATGTTATATACGATATAAAGTTTTATATATAATATAAAACCAAAAGACTTGTGAGATACTCCTATTATTCGTACATTAGATATGATCTAATTAGGACATAACTAGGCTATTTGTATGACAGTTAGTATAACTGTTGGACAGTTATAGTGTGTCTTATATAAAGTATTCATCTTTCGTAAATGATGAGTCCTTTTTCGAAAGAGATATTGATTAGAATGTCTAATCAATCTTATGTATCATTTGATGATGACATAATAAATACTTTATAATGTACGATTAAAATATTGATTTAATCGTAATTGTTACGAGTTATTTTGATATCCTATAGACCATAGGATGGATCTTGAAACACGTTCTTTGTGATCTTTGAGATATTAAGAACGAGTTTCTAATTCATGGAGAATACAGTCTGCAACCATTAGGGTCATATTAGTTTTAAGACTAATTATGACGTTAGACAGTCTACGTCATAAAGAGTCACAAAAGATGCAGTGGGAGTGTCACGAATGATTCTACTAACTGAGTAGAATTAGATGCAACTTATGAAGTATTGACTTATGAAGTTGCATAGTGACCTTATAAATTAGAAGTTTTAAATTGGTGTTGTGCTTGCGGTTGTCCTCATAGTATTTTTGGATTTAATCCCTAAATACTTGGACAACTTAGTAGCTGTAGCATAATACAGATATAGCATCCATTTCATATTAATGTATAATTTAGATTCTACAAAATATGAATGATGTTAACTATGGGAAACGATGGAGTTTTGTTGACAAATTCAATATTTCATAGCTGACTTGTTTCTTTGCCCTCTTAAGTACTGGTGAGCTTTTGAGGGCAATGTGCATATGATACACATTGAGCGTGTATATGATACCGTGGATTGGCACTAGAGCAAGTGAGAGAAATTGTTGGGGTTGGTGCTCAAAGCGCCAATCTGGACCGTATTTATGTCTGATTCATGAATACGAACATTCCCTTATTCCATAATATTACTTATTTGTGATTGCACCTCCTGTTTTTTATACGTATTCGATCTGATTACGATTTGATTGAAACTAAATGTGGTTTAGTGATATGTATATATTAGACAAAGGCCCGATAATATATAATGCAGTACACAGTTACAAAGTTAGTTTGTAATTGACATTGGGAAGTGTCACTGCTATATGTATGTTATCAAACATAGTTCCTGGTCAAGATTTGCTAACACGGGTCGGTTAGTCAAATCCGTTGAGACCAGTACATGTCGTATATCGAGACTTGGTCCGATGGTTTATCCCAATGAACCATGAGTCTAGGAGACTCGTATAGACGTTAGGTGTTTATAGTGGATAAACACTGAACGGCTCACCGAAGATTCTTAATGGATGGTACACCAACGTCAATAAGAATCTTCACGGGTTGAGTAGCATAGTGGTGTCCTTCGACTTGAGATACCACTGTGGATGTATGAGACATCCTCCACACTTAGATGGCAGTCACGTCACCGATCTATTTAGATTAGACCTCCGCCTGTTCGTTGGGTGTGGACCGATCCTCAGGATATCCTGTTGTGTCAAGATAGGATCCGTCAGTTCTGTGTACAGAGCATAGGTAGTCCATATATAATTAGCAGTCTGTTAAATCTGTGGCCACAGTATACTTCGGAAGTAAGTTCCGAGTGTTATTTAAAGATTGCTAATAGATACGTCGACGGGATAATACCTATAGAGATTTGACGTTTACATCTATATCTCTGGGATTATCCGGATACCTGTGATGGAGGGATTATACGTGTGCAATGACCTCGACCTGTATGATTCAGCTAGTTTATCTGTGATCGTCATAATCTACGGGTGGATAGATTATGGACACGAATTGGATTTCGTGACAGATATACCTGAATCTAGAGAGTCTCAATAATGAAATATACTCGTAGAGCACTAGAGTAACATTAATAAATAATATTGATTATTTATTAAGTGGTTTAAAGGTTAAACGCAAGATACATGCTAAAGGGACCCGATAGTCATTTAGTTAATTATTGTGTATTTACATTTAATACTTGATTAATTTAAATACACATTAATTAATAGTCAAATTGAGATATTTGACTAATATCCTAAATAAATATATGTATTTGATATTTAATGTAAATATTATACATATATTTAATATATTTGTATTTGATTAATTAATTAATTATTTAATTGTTAATGATTAAATTAATTAAAATATAAATATCTTCACTTAGGATATTTGAATTAAATGGCCTGGTTGCCTTTGTTGATCCCGTGATAAATATCTAATAAAGTGTTTTTTTTTAGATATATAATCAAGTTGATCAAATTTTTGTTAAATGAATTTGAAATGAAATTTTGGTATATATGTATACATAATTTCGGCCAAGACCCTTAATTAAATATAATGGTTATATTTTTGAGTTGCAATTGTTGACTTACTTATTCATTAAATTGTTTGATGATTAAAGTTGCAAGTTGATAAGCAAAATTAAATGAAATAAAATATCATGATATTTTGTTTATTTCTCCACCAATTTCGGCCAAGGCTTCTTTTGGGAGGAGGTATATATTGTTTCATTTCATTTTAGGGTTTAAGGAGTTCATTTGATACCAAAAAATAAACAAAAAGGAAGTTGAGATAAAAGCTTGAAGCCTAAAGGAAGATGGCTTGGAAAATTATGATTTTGTAAGTTATATTTCAAAGTCTTCAACAATTGGTTTCTAACATGCTTAGCATCATTTTGTGTTGCTTTGTTGTTGTCTCTCTTCTTTTAGTTTGTGTTTTATTTGGTTGTGAACTTTGATGAAAGTGTTGAGCATGTATAATGGAGAAAGCTTGTGACTAGTGTAGTTATAAGTATTCTTTTATGGTTTTGGAAACCTTGTTACTAATCTAGAGTTGTTGACCCATCTTAGATGACCTAGATTTGATCTTGAGTTGTTTCATTGTGTTGAGACTTTGATTGGATGGAAGAAACATGATTGAAGTATTGGATTTAACCAATTTGGTCTAATTTGTCCAATTTGAAGAAATTGAAAAATTAGGGTTCATGACCAATTCCAAATTTGGGGCTTTTCATATATGTTGTGTATTTGGATGTGTATATGATGCATATAAAGTTTCATGTTCATTGGATTACATCTTGATGTGTTTTGATGCATGAAATGATAAGTGCACAATAATGCACTTGAGAGGTGCATTCGGCCATGGGTCTAATTTTTGGGCATTTGTTGTTGTCTTGGTGTTTTAATGTTTTGAACATGCTAAGTTCATCTTAGAAATGATTTAGAATCATTCAAAAGGATTTGATCAATTTCGGACTAAAATGGACAAAGTACCAAGTATAGGGCAATTCGGTAAATTCACTTAATATGATTTATTTGAATTTTATTTCATAATTTTTTTGATTTTCCACCGCTTCCGCCGCGTTACCGGATTTAGCCCCTAAAACCCCCCTACACACCTGGAGAGTATATTGAGCGAGAATCCCATTCTCCTTCATATAATCCATGAACTCACCACTCATATATGCCGCCTCGATCAAATCGAAGGCATTTAATATATTGACCAGTTTGTTTTTCTACATCATTTCGGAACTCTTTGAACTTTTCAAGGTTTCTGATTTATGTCGCATCAAATAGACATAACCGTACCGTGACAGATCATTGTAAAGGTAACGAAGTACGAATAACCACTGTGAGCAGTCTGACTTAGTGGACCACATACATCAGAATGTACGAGTTCCAGTAAGTTAGTGGCGCGGTGTCCAACACCAGAAAATGAGGCTTTGGTCATCTTACCATGAATACAGGATTCACAAGTTGGATATGATTCAATGGTAAGATCTGGTATCAAACCAGTCCTAACCAATTGGGTAAGGCGTTTAACGCCAATGTGACCAAGCCGCATATGCCAAAGTTCAATATCATTAATTACAGGTAAACTACGTTTATTAACTCCAGTATTTAAAATATCTTTTGAAGTTTGCAATGTATAATGACCATGCTGGTTTGGACAACTAAGGATCTGAATATTATTTCTATCATATAAATATAAAGAACTGTTCTTAATATTAATACAAAAGCCTTCTGTATCCAATACAAAAAGTGATATAATATTAGCTACACATCCTGGTATAAAATGGAATTCATTTAACAAAAGTGTCCCATTCGGCAATGAGATCTCGCATACTCCCACTGCAACTGCATCCAAAGAGTCTCCACTCCCGAATCGCAACTGCATCTCTCCGGGCTTCAGCCTCCTACTTTCCTTCAGCACCTGCAATGAATTGAAAATGTGAATGGGACAAGCAGAATCTAAAATCCAGTTGGATGTGACGGCTTCACAAGCCAAAGATAAATCAATAACTGGAAAAATAAATATACCTGATCTAGATGCTCTATCTCTCCTCAGCTGGGCGATGTAATCAGGACAGTTCCTTTTCCAATGCCCGACTTTGCCGCAGTGGTGTCATTTGTCTTTAGAAGCCCTCTTGGGCTTAGCTATCTTTGCCTGTTGTTGAGGACCGAAACCCTTCTTCTTCTTCCCTTTCTTCTTCTTCCCTTTCTTATTCTTTCCCTTTGACCATGTCTGGGAAGAAGCATAGAGAGAAGTAGGTCTCGGAGGGCGAGTCGGTACTCCCTTCTTAAGGTCTTCTTCTGCCGTGAGCAAATCATATGTAGCTCTTGGTAGGTACAGACAGTCCCGTTCATGTTGAAGTACATCACGAACTGGCGATATGAAGCTGAGAGTGAACCAAGAATGACACTCCTACTGAGAATGTCATTCAAGATGAGATTATGTTACCTCAGTTGATCGATCAAATCGATCATCTGAAGAACATGTGGGCTAACATCTTGCCCCTCATCCAGACGCGCATGGAACAGTTCCATTGCGACTTGGTGAACAATCACTTGTTCTTGGTTCTCAAACGATTGTCTCAATCGCGTCATCATACTATACGACTCTAGCATACCATAGTATTATTTCTTGAGTTTCGGAGACAGTGAACTAAGGATGTATGACTTAACCCTTAAATCACCATCCTTCCAAGTTTTAAAAACTTGGCGTTCCTCCTCCGTTGCGTCCGCACCCACAGCAAGGGGCAACGGACCGTCAAGAACATATCCCAGCTTTTCGGAATCGATGACAATCCTCAAATCCAATTCCTAGTCGGCGAAGTTCTCAGCGCCTTTCAGTTTGTTCGCATCAAGCATATGCGCAAACTGATTTGTGGATTGTGCCGCCATCGCCAATCTATCATATAGATCACGAGAAACGGTTAGCAGAAATTAAGCAGTTTCATATAATATCAAAAGCATAAACTAGATCATGGATTTTTAATCTAAAAATGCCCCTCCCACTAAATCATGCAATACTGTAATCCCCAAATAGAATACAAAGATTTAATAATTAAATTAAATACAAATAGTGAAAAGTGGATCCCGTGAATATATTTCAGCTCACAGCAGAGGCACGGTATCGCCTACGTATATTCATCAGGTAGACAACTCATTTGTCAATCACTCAATAGTGACTCCTACGTTTCCGGTCCTGGTCGTTCTCGTTGTCGCTGCGAAGGCATGCCCACAAGGAGACGTACCAAGGTTAAACTCGTCAATGATAAACTCAAGTTACTTACGTAATCCTGACAGCTAGGGCACGTTCAGAATCCGCTTTCGCTTGAATTTATCTAGTATCTAATATACATCCGGTATAAATAAATCTCTATCGGCTACACCCTCACAGCAGAGGCACGGTCTCGGATGTAGTCTCAAAGAAGTATTCATAAACCGTATTGACAAGACGGACCACATAACATGCATCAAATACATAACTACATTAAAACCTTATTAATTAGGGATTTTCCGCTAAGTGTCATACACCATGAATCTAACCAAATTAGATTCTAATAAGCATGCATAAAGTCAAGAAAACATGATTAAACATTGATTTAATTAAGGCTAATCATTTTAGGGGGCCTAGAATCAGACTCTCTCTGATACCATTTTGTAGGGGTTTTAGGGGCTAAATCCGGTAACGCAGCAGAAGCGGTGGAAAATCGAATTTTCCGATTTCAAAAATTTTTCTCGGATTAATTAATAAACATATTTATTTAATATTCCAATAATAAAATTATGAAAATAAAATTCAATAAATCATATTTAAGTGAATTTACCGAATTGCCCTAACACTTGGTATTTTGTTTATTTTAATCCGAAATCGATCAAATCAATTTTGAATGATTCTAAATCATTTCTAAGATGAACTTAGCATGTTCAAAACATCAAAACACCAAAAGCAACAAAATCCCCAAAATTCATCCATTTGGCCGAGAGCCTCACAAGGGTGCCAAATTGTGCACTTTGTCATTTCATCCTTCAAAACACATCAAGATGTAATCCAATCAAAATGAAACTTTATATGCATCATATAAACATCCTTATACACAACATAAATGAAAATCCCCAAATTTGGATGAGGTCTTAAACCCTAATTTTTCAAATTCTTCAAAATGAACAAATTAGACCAAATAGTTTAAATCAATTACTTTAATCATCATTCTTCCATCCAATCAAAGTCTCAACACAATGAAACAACTAAATTGATCAAATCCATTTTGAATGATTCTAAATCATTTCTAAGATGAACTTAGCATGTTCAAAACATTAAAACACCAAGACAACACAATGCCCAAAAATTAGACCCATGGCCGAATGCACCTATCAAGTGCATTATTGTGCACTTTGTCATTTCATGCATCAAAACACATCAAGATGTAATCCAATGAAATGAAACTTTATATGCATCATATACACATCCAAATACACAACATTATGAAAAGCCCCAAATTTGGAATTGGCCATGAACCCTAATTTTTCAATTTCTTCAAATTGGACAAATTAGACCAAATTGGTTAAATCCAATACTTCAATCATGTTTCTTCCATCCAATCAAAGTCTCAACACAATGAAACAACTCAAGATCAAATCTAGGTCATCTAAGAGTGGGTCAACAACTCTAGATTAGCAACAAGGTTTCCAAAACCATAAAAGAATACTTATAACTACAATAATCATAAGCTTCTTCATCATACATGCTCAACACTTTCAACAAAACTTCCATCATCAAAAACAAAAAGAATAAAGAAAAGAATAACATAAGAACATCACAAGATGTAGCCTAGATCCTAAGGAACATTTTCCTTTCTAATAGTAAGTTGAAGAAACTTACTAAAATCCAAGCTTTTCTTTGTTTTAGCCTTTCTTCCTCTCAAGCTTTCTTTGTTTCTTTTAATGAAGTTTATGTCAAAGTGTATTAGGTTAGAAA
Source organism: Zanthoxylum bungeanum (assembly GCA_019454045.1). Taxonomy (NCBI): domain Eukaryota; kingdom Viridiplantae; phylum Streptophyta; class Magnoliopsida; order Sapindales; family Rutaceae; genus Zanthoxylum; species Zanthoxylum bungeanum. Next base: position 475 of record SKCR01054881.1, on the reverse strand, counting down.
TGAAAATGAAATGAAAACAATATATAATTGTTACACTAAAGGCCCTTGGCCGAAAATCACAAGCATGTATTTGGCAATTTTAATTTCAATTTCATTTAACAAAAAATTTGATCAAGTTGATTAAATATCTAAAAACACTTTATTAGATATTTATAACTTGGTCAACAAAGGCAACTTAATCATTTTAAATCAAATATCCAAAGTTAAGATATTTATATTTTAATTAATTTAATCATTTAACAATTAATTAATTAATTAATTAATTAATTAAATACAAATATATTAAATATATGTATTATATTTACATTAAATATCAAATACATATATTCATTTAGGATATAAGTCAAATATCTCAATTTGACTATTAATTAATGTGTATTTAAATTAATCAAGTATTAAATGTAAATACACAATAATTAATCAAATGACTATCGGGTCCCTTTAGCATGTATCTTGTGTTTAACCTTTAAACGAC